>CAUYSK010116277.1:0-105656 GCA_963575035.1 Avahi laniger
GGCTGCCCCGGGCCCCTGGGTGGAGACGGCGCAGCCTCGCCCTAACCCGCGTCTCCCTGACCCCAGGGCCTCCGAGCGGCCGACAACGACCCCACGGCGCCCCCCTACGACTCGCTGCTGGTCTTCGACTACGAAGGCAGCGGCTCCACCGCGGGCTCCGTCAGCTCCCTGAACTCATCCACCTCCGGGGACCAAGACTACGATTACCTCAACGACTGGGGGCCCCGGTTCAAGAAGCTGGCGGACATGTACGGAGGCGGCGACGAGGACTAGCCGCCCGTGCGTCTTCAGACCGAAACGAGAGCCGCGCTCGGACGCCGGAGGAGCAGGACTGCGCAGAGGCAGCGGTGCCGCGACTCTCCGGCGATTGTCATTAGTGGTGTGTCCGGGGCCCCGCCCTCCCCAGCACTGAGCTGTCCAGCATGAACACTCACCCCAGGCACACGCGCGCCCGCGCTGCCCACCTTGGTAGCCGGCCTGTCCCTGCAGGAGAGCGAGAGGCACCCTGTCTTAACTTGAATTTCTTAGAGCAGAAGCACTGTTTTTAAAAAAAAAAAAAAAATGAAAGTGCCTTTTGGTACACGCGTCAGATTCCCTCAAACTCAGGAGTGACCAAGAGCAGACAGGGAGGTTCCCCTCCGCCCAGCCAGCCCGGCCCACCCAGCGCCGAACGCATCGACTAGGGAACGGGGGAGAATGTGTCTTTTTTTCTTTTTTTTTTTAATTGGTCTTTTCTTAAGAAAAAGAAAGTGGGTGACTCATTTGAACAAACAAGTTTGGGATCCAAATCCCAGCATCCTTTGCTGTGCATAGTCAGGGTGCCCTGGGCCCCCGGGGGTCCCCAGGCCAGCCGGGGCCGGGCTCAGCCTTCGGCTCCCACAGCGGAAAGGTCCCCTGGGGCTGGCCAAGCCCTGACGGCCCAAGGCAGGACCGCGGATTTGGCTGTCACCCCGTTTGTGGCTCCTCCCCCATTCCCAGATGCTGTGAACAGCTGGGGCGGACGGGATCCAGGACCATCCTGTACCTTCCCATCTCTGCCCTCGGCCACCCCCAGACCCCCTAGCCAGCCACGGCCCCCATCAGGGCCATCAGTCACCCCAAATGCCAGCCAGGAGAGTGTGTTGTCCCAAGAAGTCACAGCTCAGACCTGCACCCCTCGTGACTGGACTCCAGGGGACCCCATCAAAGGCCCCAAGAACACGCATCAGTCCAAACCCCTGTCCACTTTCCACACCTCTGGCCACCCCTGGGGCCATGCAGGTGTCGGGGACGCTGACCTCTTCCCGACTGGAGACGACAGCCAGGCTCGGTCCTGCAGGGCGTCTGGCAGCCCCTGTCCCCCACCGCACCCCGCGTGGACCTGTGCTCCTGCCCACGCTCCCAGTCTGCTCCAGAGGGCTGGGGAGAGACCCCCCACCATCCCAGAGCTGCCTCTGGGCTCCACGCACCAGAAACTGTCCACTCCTTTCCTGTGGACCCGTCAGCGCGAGCAGCCCCCGGGGACGGGGGTGCCGTTGTCCCTCAGAGCTGGCCTTGCTCTTTCCATGGGTGTTTGACTCTCAAGCCGGACTAGGGAGGACAGCAAAAGAGGCTGTGTCCAGGGACCTCCTGGAGCAGCTCCGGCCACCTCTGCACACGGGATGATGCGTCTCTTTCCAGGACGCTGTTTCTGAGCAGGAAGCAGCCTCTCTCCCCTCGCGGGGGAGTCCTTGCGTGTGGTCAGCTCTCTGGCCCTCCCAGGCTGGAGACAGCACACTCCCCAGGGAAGGGGGTGACGGTCCCAGGGCCGCCCTTGGGGAGAGGGGTTCCCAGCATTGACAAAGGACAAGGAGGACCCTAGGAGCAAGACCCACAGCTGCTGCTCGGGGTCAGGGTGAGCCCCGGAGGGCTGGGGCAGTCGTGGGTACCTGCGGAGGCAGCATGTTCTCCACCGGGGGTCTCGGGTCCGTTGCCTTCCTCAGCCTCTGGCCTTTCCCAGTGCCAAGGTCACCCCTTTTCCAAACTGCTTCGGCCCGAGTGCACACGCGTGTGCCACTCTCGTGGCATGTCCCATTGGACGTCAGGGTCCCTCCCCAAACCAAACTCATCACCCACTCTGTGCCCCTCCACGGGTCGAGCTGGGTCACAAGCTCCTCCTCTGGCCGTTCCAACCCCGCCGAGGCTGCCCGGGTGGGGGGCACTGTGACGCGTGCCAGATGCCCCTCCAGACAGGCCAGACGCGGGGCCCCCAGAGGCAGAGGGGTGACGTGGGGACCAGCTCCCCCGCTAAGCTGTGCTATGCAAACGAGCATGTCCTGAGCTCTGGGCGTGGCCGTCACAGCCAGGGAGGACTGTGGGCCGGAGGAGGGGAGCTGGAATTTTCTGTGTGTTGTTTCGGAAAGTTCTTCCTTCAGTCCGAGTTCTGAGCCTGAGGAGTGTGGGTGGCTTGTCCTCGGTGTGACTGTGACTCTTGCCTCTGAAATCCTGAGGCCGCCTTGGGCTCCCAGGAGACCCCGATCACGCTGGCTCCCAGGAGAGCCGGTGCCGTGTCTGCACCTGCCTTCCTGCAGCCCCCCTCTCCCGATGCCTGTCACTGCCAAGCCCCCTGCACTTTGCCTAAGTCACGGGGGCTGGAGCTGCGGCACCAGCTGCAGGGACGTCCGTGGCCCTCCCAGGCCCGTCCCTGCTGCCCGACAGCTGGACCGCTTCCCCTCCCCCATCCCAGCCAGCCCCGGCGACCAGAGAAAGATGGGGTTCCCCCGCCCTCCCAGATCCTCTCTGAACTCAGCTAGCTAAGCGTACACGTCTCCTCTGTAGCTTGTAGACACAGCGGACCAGGGGACCCACAGCTCAGAGCGCAAGGGCATGGTTTGTTTCTTAAGGGAATTCCCGTTCCGCGCTGGCAGAACTGCGCCGGCAGAACCGTGCCGCAGGGTGGGGTGGCAGGAACAGCAGGCGGCCCCCAGCCCAGGGCCACGGTGCCTGTGGGGGGCCTGGGCACCCCAACTCCTGGCCCGGCGGGTTTCTCTTCCTCGTGTCTTTCAGCGCATCCAAAACTCTAGCCCTCCCACCACCAAAGTGTCAGAGTCACGGCAGTTGTCAGGCCCTCAGAGATGCCTCAGTTTCCCTATCGAGAGCACCAGCCGACACACTCGGTCCACGGAGGTGACAACTCTGTTCTCGCCAACGTAGAAAGTCGGGGGAGGGGGAGTTTCCGTTTCTGCCGATGCTAAAAGGAACAGCAGGGAAAAGGTCAGAGCAAGCTCCCGCCCGCAGAGCGACGCGGTGTACATAAGTAGGTTCTGCGCGATGCGACCGTCCGGGGATCCACCTCTGTGTACAATTGGAACGCATTTTACGTCTCCTTTTTCTCCTTTTTCCATTCTGGTTTTTTTTTGCATGTTTCTTTTTGAAAATGGACAAAATGTGCAGCAGCCCGCATGACCGTGGTTGTTTTGGGGAAAGAAACTGGAGTACGATGTATTCACACTGCAACTCTGAGCTTTGCGCAGTTAGACAAACGCTCCGACTTTTTTTGTAACCGTCAACAGCACAACTATTTTGTATTGTTGTTTGTATCATTTTGTACCAAAAAAACAAAAAAAGGAAAAAAAAGGGCAGACAGTCGATGTTTTCGATGTGTTTTCAGTGCCAGGCAGTCTTGGTTCCCAGCTGAGTACCGGCTCTGCGGAGCTGTGGTGTCCCGGGAGGCGGCACACGGCCCCCAGGAGTGAATAAAGTCCCCTTTGAAGTAGTCGCCTCGACCTGCCTTCGTTTCTTTCACGCACTCAAGACGCTGACGCTGTTTGGGGACAGCAGGGGACGGCAGGCAACAGACACGGGGAGGTTGGTGTCGCCGGCGGGATCTATCCACCCCGCAAACGCTCCTCGAGCACCTGCCCTGCCGCAGGCTCTGCCTGGGCTCTGGGAGACAGCCGTGAACCAGCCGCCCCTGCGCCCACGTGGGAGGCCCCGCGCCACATGTGCAGTTGAGTTTGCGCAGGTTACGCATCGAGCTCACAAACTGTTAAACGAGAGCCGCTCCCCTCCTGCCTTGCAGACGCAGCTCCGCGACACACGGAAGCCCCGCCCAAACGCAGAATCCGCGGACTCCTGGGAGTCTGAGCCGAGATGTGGCTGCAGGGAGGGGGCCCAGCCCACAGCCTTCACCCCTCTCCTCCCACCCCTGCGAGGCCCCTGTGTGCGTGCGGGTTCCCCGGCCCGCATGTCCCAGCTTCACCTCACCCCCATACATCCCTCCGCCCGTAGCGCGGGCGGCCGCGTGGGACCGCGCCTGCAGAAGAGGCCTGTGCCGGCGGGAGGGGCCCGAGGCTCTCTGTGAGCAGTTGCAGGGTCCTGGTTCCCAGAGAGTGGTCTGAGGGGCCAACACGTGGCCTCCGGCCCTGCGGACTCCTCCTCCTGTGGTGGGGACACCACAAAACAAGGGCTGAAGGCGGGTCGCGCACGTGCGCACGCACGCACGCACATACACACGCACACGGGCCTCTGGCTGCAGATGTTTCTCGGTGAAAGCCCTCCCCAGCCACGGCAGACTCAGCAGGTAACACCCAGACCAGAGCACCCCCACGCCAGCTGGCTGGGTGCCCGGTGGTCTCTCCCTGACAGGCAGGCCCGTCCCCCCACCCTCCAGCTTCCGCCGGCGGCTCTCCCTGCAGCCAGGGCCTCCTCACCCTTTCCTCCCTGCCCTCTTCCCACCTTCCTCTTTCCTGCCTCGGCCTGGTCCTGGGCAGGGGATGTGACAAGGCCTGAGCCGCTGGGCCAGGCCTCCTGGGCACCAGGGGCTGGTCTCACATCACCTTGGAGCCCCCCAGGGTGGGCACAGGCCTGAGCAGCCTTGTGTCCCGCCCACGGGGGCTCAGGCAGCTGAAGTGACCTGGTCAGTCTGCCGGCATGTGGCCCAGCGTCGCCGCTCAGCTGAGACTGTCACCCTCCTCCTCTTAGGGGAGGGAACATGCACTCCGGGGACGGGGATTCCACACACCGAGGTTGGTGGGCGCTCCAGGCTCGGGGTGTTCAGAAAGCACCAAGCCCAACCCCCCCACACCCTACTCCAAAGGGCCACTATGGTCACCCCACTTCACAGATAAGGACACTGAGGCAGAAGTTGAACTCAGGCCTCCCAGTGGCCCTGGGTAGCCTTCCATGGACACAGAGACAGCAGGGGGACCCAGAGCAGTGGGCACCGACGGCCCAGGTGTCCCCAGGGGCCGCACACAGAGAGCTGGCTGGACATGCAGGCTCAGCCACTCCACCCTGCAGGGCCTGAGGTCAGGCCCAGGCCAGCCCCACTCCGCAGGCCCACGGGGCCCTGCCCCTGCAGCGGAGACCACCCTGGAGACCCTCCACCCCCTCCCTTATAAACGTAAGAGCAGTGCTGGGCAGGGGGACCCTGCGAACACCCAGGTTGGGGAAGGGGCTCCGGACAGGTCAGCAAATGGGGAGGGGTCTGGCGGGCAGAGACCTGGGCAGATGGAAGCTTCCAGGGACCTCGAGCTGGGGCTGGAGGAACAGAGGGCTGGGGGCTGGGTGACGGGACCCAGGTGGGGGACGCCACCTGGAGCCTCCATTGCCTGGGCGAGAAGGGGCCTCCCGCTGGCAGCCCAGGTCGGAGCAGGGGCCTTGCCTCGCGCCTGGGGACAGCTCGCTCCCTCTTCTCACCAGCAACGCGGGGCCTTTGATCTTTTGCATCACAGAGCCAGGCTGAGGGCACAGGAGGCCTCACTGCGCCACAGCACCGGGTGGGAGGGGCCGAGCCGCGGCCCTGCTGGACCACTGGAACCAGCCGCCCACGCGGACAGGCGCAGGGCCCGGTGGTTGGAGACCCGACCGCAGGCAGAGCCCCAGAGCGCTTCTCGGGCCGGCCTCCACATGTGGCCACTGGTCTGACCTCTGGAGAATCCAAAGCCCAGGACCAGGCCGTGGGGGCAAGGCCGCTGCTCTGCCCAGCCAAAGAGGCCCTGCAAAGCTGGGCCAGGTGGCCGGGGCGCTGGGCCGGCCTGTGGTCAGGACACCAAGACGCGGCTGTGTGGCCCTGGCCAGGCAGCTTGCCCTCTCTGAGCAGGTTTCCCTCCATCATGGCTTGTAAGAGTGGGCTGAGGCGTTTAGCCGGGACCTTCCAACAGGCAGGCCAGTGCATCCTTAGGGCCCCAGAGTGATTTTGTGAAATAACTGAATATTTGGTTTTCCAAAAGAGCTTTTTGCTTCTCAGCGTGACTCCTGGAAAATTTGAAATTGCACCTATGGTTGCATTTGTGGCTCATTTCTATTTCCAGGGACGGCTCTGCCCTGCAGAGCAGCCTTCGCCACGTGTTCCTGCTCAAAGTGGTTTTCTCCCAGACCTCTGTCTTCTTAACACGGCCTGAATGTCCCCTCCAAAACTCATGTTGAAACTTAGTCCCCAGAGTGGCATGATTGGGAGGTGGGGGCTTCAGGAGGTGAATGGGTTCTGGGGGCTCTGCCCTCACGCATGGACTAATCCACTCCTGGATTAATGGGTTGATGGGCTAATGGATTATTTGGTTTTCGTGGGAGGGGAACTGGTGTCTGGACGAGAAGAGGAGGAGGACCTGAGCTAGCCCTGGCACACTCAGCCCCCGGCCGCGTGACGGCCTGGGCCACCTTGGAACTTTGCAGAGTCCCCACCAACAGGAAGGCCCTCACCAGGTGTGGCCCCACCTGGGGCTTCTCAGCCTCTATGACTGTAAGAAATAAATTCCTTTTCTTTATAGATTCCCCAGTTTCAGGTATTCTGTTACAAGCAACAGCAAATGGACTAATTAATAAAGTGTCCTTTGCTGAGCAGAAATATTTTGTTTCAGTGAGATCTAGTTGATTTACTTTTTTCCTTTTATGATTCAACTTTTTGGTCCTAGGAAGTCTTTGCCTACCTCAAGGTCACAAAGATATCCTCCTACATTTTCTTCTAGAAGATTTGTAGTTTATGGTTTTAGCTTTTACATTTAAGTCTATGATCCATCTCGAATCAATACTTGGGTTCGGTGGAGGTTAAAGTCCAGACTCATTACATCATTGTTTCAGCATCATTTATTGAAAAGACTTTGAGAAGTTAATTTTTTGAAAATAGAATCAAGGCCAGTCACAGTGGCTCACACCTGTGATCCCAGCACTTTGGGAGGCCAAGGCAGGAAGATCACCTGAGCCCAGTAATTTGAGAGCAGCCTGGGCAACAGAGCAAGATCCTGTCTTTACAAAAAACAGAAAAATTAGCCAAGCATGGTGGTGCATGCCTATAGTCCCAGCTACCCAGGAGGCTGAGGCAGGAGAATCACTTGAGCCCAGGAGTTCAAGGCTGTAGTGAGCTATGATAACACCGCTGTATACTCCAGCCTGGGCAACAGAGCAAGACCCTGTCTCTTAAAAAAAAAAAAAATATATATATATATATATATGTTTTATGTGTGTGTGTGTGCATATATATGTTTATATACATAAAATCATGTGCGGAGTTTGCCAAACATAATCTCACATCCCAGTTCCGCTCCGTGCATCCTTTGGGGCCCAGAAACCTGTGCAGGCAGCCTCTGCTCCCACCTTGAGAAGGGGGAACCCTGGAGCCACCTGTATCCCCCTGGCTCTGCCTTGAAAGTACGGCTCCGTCCCTGGGGGGCAGGAGAGGACGCAGGGTGCCAGCGCACTAGAGGAGGCTCAGAGCCGCGCTGTGTCCCCGGATGGGAGAGGATTTGAGGCGCCTCGGCACCTGGCCTCACACAGCAGCGGCACCCAGCAGAGAAGGTTTTCAGTTCCTTTTCCTCTAAGAAGAGAGCGCTGGAAGGTGCCCTCGGATCTCCTAACCACAGGACACAAGCCAAACTACAACCTAAAAACGAACTGTTTTCACATTTTTTTTGACATGACCACATTTATTGAAGTATAACATACTTGCAGAAAAGCAGATGGATCCTAAGTAAATTTTCATACCGAGAATCTACACAGGTAACCAGCACCCAGACCAAGAGCCCCTCCCACCAAAGCGCCCGTTCTGACTTCACAGAGTCCCGCCCTCCGGGCGTCGTCTACGCAGTGCACCCCCTTGCGGACTGTGGCTGTGGTCTGCGCGTTCCTGCTGCCTTCTGCTCCATCATGGGGGGACCCACACCCCTGGGGGTGAGTTGGAGCCGCAGGCGGAGACCAGGGAAGGCCTACGGCCCTAGGGGTGGAGTAACCGCACTCGAGCCCAGAAAGGCTGAGTCTAAGGGCAGGAGAGACGGAAGCAGGTAAGAAGCAGACACCAGACGGGCGATGGGCAGAACAGAGCACCTGTGACATACTCTGACCCACACCTGCGCGACCAAGGAAACCGAGCCACTAGCTACACTAACCGGCCGGGGGAGCCGGCCCGCGTCCACACTAACCAGCTGTCTTACATTGTCTGTGCTGTTAAAACCTCACACATGGGTCTGGGTGATTTGCAAGCAACAGTCCTTTATTCCTCAGGGGTCTCGAGGCTGGGAAGGGGGGTGGTCCAGGTCACGGTGCTGCCAGGGTGCAGAGGGTCCCTCCTGTTCCACAGACGGTGCGTCCAGGTGTCCTCACCAGGTGAAGGCTCAGGACACGAAGGGTCTTGCCAGTCCCTCGGCCCTTATAGGGCTGCTGATCCGAGTGGCTCGGCTGTCCCCTCGCGATGGGTCACTGCTCTCACAAGGGAGGCTCCACAGAGCGCTCGCCCATCTCGGGCACTGTCCTCTCTGGCGGGTGCAGCAGGGGCCTGGTCAAAGGGCTGCGGGGTGCATGGGACAAGGGAGAACGCCTCACGTTTGGGTGTGAGCTTGGCCTGGTTCGCAGGTCTCTGCCGTGTGTGCTGGACCTTCAGAGTCCCCCCAGGAAATGTCCCCTGTCCTGGGCCAGACCTTGGAGGCCCTCAGAGGTCAGCACGTGCCTAATGGGCTGGGACTCTGGGTACAGCCGTCTGCTCCATCATGGGGGGCCTGCTGTCGCTCACACCCTGGGAGTGAGTCAGAGCCGCAGGCGGAGACCAGGGAAGGCCTGCGGCCCTAGGGGAGTAACCACATTCAAGCCCAGAAAGGCTTGGAAGATGGAGACCCGAGAGCCCGGCCAGGCCTTGTGGGGGCCGCTCGCTCGCTGCGAGTAGCTGCAGGCGGGCATCCTACTGCCCCGGGTTCCCCGACACGCCGGCCACCCAGCCGAGGCTCCCTCCCCGTGCACCCCATGCACCTGGACCTCGCCATGGCAGGTGGCTCCGAGGTGGGTCTGCTGTGAGCACTGCCCACAGGGGGACACCCTCACGCCTCTCCAGCTGGCCTGGGGGCCCCTCGAGGGTGAGGAGCGGAGCTGGGCCCAGATGTACGTCCTTCATGGGACACCCAGGCCTGAGCCTTCCCTGAAGGGGGCCTGGCAGGTGCCTGTCCCAGCAAGACCAACCTGTGCGGCTTGCATAGGAGCCCAAGCAAAGCCAGAGTTTGTGGGCTCACTGGCCTCAGCCGAGGAGGAGGCACCCTGCTCCCCTCTGCTCATCTCCCCCAGGCCAGCAGCCCAGATTCACCTCCTGCCGTAGAGTCCCAGCCCCCCAGGCTGTGAACCCAGACATGAGCAGGTCCCACCACACCAGGCTTTGGGGTCCCTGGAAGTGCTCCAACTGGCCTGGTCATGTGACCCAGCCTGCCTTGACCACTGGCCTGAGTTCTCCCTGGAGGGGCCCCAGCAGTGGCTCACACCTCCTTGTCATGGAGGCATAGAGTGGCGCCCCTGCTAACGGTGCTGGCTGGTGGGCAGAGGCCACGCTGAACAGCCTCCAAGACCCCCGCTGGTCAGCGGCACAGTCAGACCTGAGTCCCCAGCCACTGCCCCACCCTGCAGCCCCACCGCCACCCCAGGAGATGGGTCAGGACAGATGGAGCGGGCTGGGCACCCCGTGGGCAGCACCCGCCCCCAACCCCAGGCAGAGCTGGTTCTTCCGACTCCCTCCCCCCAGCCCCTCCCCAGCCTTTTCTTGGGCACAAATTTGCATCCACAATGACTTGCATAACAAAAAATCACTGGCACGGTTAATTACCACGGGAACAGTTGATAATTACAGGCACAATTACCCACTTGCTAATTTTGAGGGTGCAGAGTAGCTAATTACATCCACGATTAGGCAACTGCTGAGGCCTGGGCTGGGGCACAGGCCTTGTAATCAGACTCCCAGGGCGAGGCCCGGGTGGGGGGCGGAGGGCTCAGGTGACCTGCTAAGGAACCCCCCAGCTCCAGGGTAGGGGGCTCTTGGCCTAGAGGCAAGGGCCTGGACGGAGGTCGCTGTCCCACCCGTGCCCTGGGAGGATCGTCCAGAGTGGTCAGCTCATAAGGCTGCACCCCGCAGAGCCCCCGGGGCACTGGCTGCTCAGCCAGGGGTCCACAGACCCACCTGCAGGACAGGCCGCAAAGGCTCGGTCCAGCCAGCTTCGGGGACTCTGCACCGCGCTCACTCACACACATGCATGCACACACGTGCACAAACAGACACTCACGGCAGAGTGCGCACTCGCGCACACGTGTACACACACACACACACACTCGCTGCCCTCTCCGCTCCCGTAGGCTGCAGGGCACTGTCCAAGGTGCTGACTTCCCAACTGCCGGGGCTAGGGGTGCCCTCGCAGTTGAACCCAGCACGGGAGGCGCTAATCAGCCCGGGACAGCTGGGAGGGCCAGGCAGGGAAGGTAATGGCACCTGGAAAGCCCCGCAAAGCCCCGTCTGCTGTTTCTGCCACCTGTGCCCGTGACCAGCCACCCAAAGGCCTATTCCTCGGCCTCCTGAGGACTCGGGGTCGGCTCTGTCTCAAGGTGGCCTGGTCAGATGCGCTGAAACGCCAGCCCGGGACAGGGCGGGGCTCCCTGGGTGAGTCCAGGGGGGTCAACCCTGCAAACCACAGGCCGGCCCAGCCGCAGACATGACCTGACCAGCACAGTTCACCTTAAAATGTGGAATTAACTGTGGCAATTGTTTCCTGGGGACGCTGTGACAAATGCCACAAACTGGGTGGCTGCAAACAGCAGAGATTGATTTGCTCAGTTCTGGAGGCCAGAAGGCTGAGGTCAGCGTCCCTGGGCTGCAATCAAGGTGTCACCAGGGCTAACCTCTCCTGAGGGGCAATTTTTGGATCACTGCCCAGGGTAAGGTGGGCTTCCAGATTGCACCTGTAGCTCCCTTGGTTTCTCTAGGTTTTAGGGGTTTTTCCCCCTTAACTGAATTCACTGGGAATTTGTTTCTCCGCGTGGAACGAGAAGTCCAGCTCTGCTGTCTTCCAGACGATAGAACGTTATGTGAGCGCCATTTATTAAATCACCCTTTTATTCTAAACGAAAATACCACCTTGGTAACGTACTGAACTCTCAGACACCTGGGATCTTTCTGGAGTCCCTGCTCTGTCCCGCTGTCTGTCCCGTGCCAGTGCTATGCTGATTTGCTTGCAGGGGCTTTGTAGGACGTTCCTTTGTCTGAGGGGACAAGCTCTCCCTTCTGACTCTTCTTGTGCACCCCGGGAGCTGGGAAGGCCAGAGGAGGGGCCCCGCCCACCTGGGGCTGCTGGGGCTGGGAAGGCTCCGGGGCTCCCACAGCGTTTGGGTACCCTTGGGTGTCCCAGGTGCAGGGACGCGCTGTCCGGGGACGTAGGCAGGTTCGCCATCTCCCACCGCGCTCCCCCAGGGCCCCGCACACCGGCAGCCCCCACGATTCAGCTCAGGGACGCGGCTGCTCGGGGCTCCAAACCCGGGACACCGGACACCGCGCCTGTGCCCGCGCCCCCGCCCCGCGCCCCACCTGTGCCCGCGCCCCACCTGCGCTCCCGCGTCTCCCACCTGCGCCCCCGCCCCCACACCGCCCCCTGGCGGCCGCGGCCGAGTCGCGCGGAGACCCGCTGCCTCCGCCCCTAGGCCCCGCCCTCCTCGGCTCCGCCCTCATAGGCCCCGCCCTCCTCGGCCCCGCCCCACCCCTCGGCCCCGCACGGCCCACGCGGGGTGAGCATTCCGGGGTTGAACTGCGGCCACCCTGGGGCTGGGAGGTGCTGCCAGCGTCCCCATTTCAGAGACGGGGAAACGAAGGCTCAGAGGGGCGAGCCGCCTGCATCTGCCCTCGGCGCTGGGGTCACAGAGGACCTGGGGCCAGAGGGGGCCCTGAGAGAGGGTGGGGCCCTTCTGGCGCCCTAATGAGGGGCACGCCCCAGTCCTGTACTGTGGCCCCACCAGCCACCCTCGGGGCGCCTCCTGGGGTCCTCAGCGGGGCAGAACCTCCCCGCGGCTCCCTCCCAGCGTCCCCCGACATCCCTCTCGGCCCAGTTGGGGCCACCCATTGCTCCTGCTGAACCTACCCCAGGAAGAGAAGGGGGGACTCGGCAGGGTTCTCTGTCCAGGGCGTGGTTCGCAATGTTGGGACTCCCCCTGCGTCCCCACACTCCTGGGAGCCGTTCTGGGCAGGGCTGGATCTGCCACAGACCTGGCTGAATGGATGAGTGAAACTCTCACGGCCATCCGCCCCAACACCACCAGAAAAGACACAGCGCTGGGCCTTCAGGCACAGCTGGATCTAGGTACTCCAGGCATGCCATCGAGATTTCCTTCACTCTTTGCTTCTGTGTTGGTCAGTCTCAGCCACACTCTCCCCATGCAGCGGCCAACATGGCCGTAGGTGACCAAGATGATGTTCTACCAGCCCCAAACATGCACAGTTCCTTTCTGTGGAGTTCTTGCAAAATGTCCAGGTGAGGCAGTATTGACCTGGCTGGGGTAGCAGCCATCCCTCAGCCTGTGTCGGTGACCCCGACAGGCCAGGCCACATGCCTCCCACCAGTCCACCCCAGAGGGGGGTGAGGGCCACCCACCCACCCATCCCAGCAGGGGGTGGACCTAGCGTGGCCCAGTGTGCCAGCGCCAGGGAGACTCAGGTGTTGCTACCTCAGTCATCACCAGGCTTTGCTCCTGGAGACGTTCAGAGCTCCGGTCTAGCCGAGAAGTGAAGACTGGCGTGACCCAGACGGCTGCTGGTGGATGGGGCGGGCAGTCAAGGGGGAGGCAGAGGGCTTCCTGGAGCTGGTGGCATCTGGGGGCTCCCAGTGGCACAGAACTGCAGAGGCCGGGCCACATCCAGGGGCTCCGGCAAGCGTCCAGGCTACTTCCCTGCCTGCTTCCTGCTCCTCCAGCTCCCAGGGGCGCGGGCCCGAGCAACGCCTGCTGTGCCACCTCCACCCCCAGCTCAAGTGGAGACGCGGAAAGGCTGTCCACTGGGTGCAGACTCCCTCCCCTCGGGCCACCCACCCTCCCAGCGTCAGCGGGCAGTGGGCTGTCCCTGGAGCAGGGGCAAGAGCCGTCACCCCCTCCTCACTGCCCCTTCCGCCGCTTCCTCTTGGCCTTGTCCCACCCCACGTGGGACACGTTGCTATCCTCACACTGGATCATAGCTTTTTAGATTTTTATTCCTGTATGCCTGCAGCCTTATTGAGATGCATCCGATGTACGGCAAACCGCACACATTTCTAGTGTGCAGTTTGAGAAGTCTTGATATTTTACACACCCGTGAAATCACTTTCCATCACCCGCAAAGCTTCCGCCTGCCCCGTGGCAGGTCTGTCCCTGCAGTCCCCAGCACAGCTGACCCCTCTTCTTCAGGTCCGGAAGCAGCCGGCAGGCACCGCGCGAACCCACGGTTCACTCCTCACTGTGAGCATTTCCCTGCGTGCGTGCGCGAGTTGCTTGTTTCTAGTTTCAGCTATCACAAATAAACCGCTGCGAACGCCCTCCTACGAGCTTTGCCTGGACGTTTGCTTCTCCGGGAGTGGACGTGAGAGACGCACATTTCTGCAAAGGGCGGAACGTTTCACATCCCTGAGCCTTCCAGAGCCCTGCAGTCCCCAGCACCTGCCCGGTCCGTCTTCTCATCGGGGCCATCCTCACGGGTGTCACTGGCGTCTCACTGCTTTGAATTTCCACGAGACGTGAAAAGTGGCTCCCAGCCGCCCCTCCTCAGATGTGCCCAGCAAGGGAAGCCTCGTCTTTCCTTCTGCTGTGACCCGAGCGCTCTCCCTGCGGCCTCCTTGCGCCCCGGCCTCGCCACACCCTCTCGCGGCCTTTCCAGGAACTGTCACTCACGCCCCAGGTCCACCTGGGGAGCATGGCCAGCCGGGACCCCCAGGGGCTGGCCCCCAACTGCGCCTGGCCCACCCCCTCCGGCCCCTGGAAAGGCAGCCTGCGGGAGAGGTGTTGGTGGCACTTTTTGGAAAAAATAGCCACCACATGCCCGCCCTTCTCAAAAGTGTGAAATCCTGGCAAGGACCGGAAGCCTGATGAAGCAGCCTGACAAGCAACGAGATGCGTTTGTAGGAGGAGCCGTGGTCCGTCCTGAGGGTCTGTCCCGCTGTTCTCCCTAGGAGGGTTTGGGGAGGCTGTGTGGGGGCTGGTCTAACTGCATAACCACCATCGTGAGATCAGGCACGGGTTGAGCACTTGCTGTATGCAATAAGGACAGGAGGATGTGTCCCCGAAGCTGATAGGACAGACAGCCGAGAATGGAGCAGATGCCCCGCCCGGGGGAGGGGTGTCCCGAAGGCAGGGCTGGAGGAGCAGCTCAGTGAGACTTGTCTTTTTTAGATAAAGTTACGTTTGGAGGGCAGGGCACAGTGGCGCACGCCTGTAGTCCCAGCACTTCGGGAGGCTGAGGCAGGAGGATGGCTTGAGCCCAGGAGTTGGAGGCTGCAGTGAGCTAGGCTGGCGCCACTGCACTCTACCCAGGTGACAGAGCAAGACTATGTCTCAAAAAAAAAAAAATGACATTTGGAGATCACTCTCTCATAAAGGGAAATGTGCCAGCAGCTCGGTGCCTGGAGCGTCACCAGGTTTGTAATAACAACACTGATGGCGACGGGCTCCCACGCATCGCCCCCGACTCACCTGGAGCAGGTCACTGAGGTGCGGGCAGGCCACCTGCCGGGGGCCGATGCTCAGCTCCGCGGCCCTCCCGCGCTGTCCTAGGTGCACCGTACGTGCCTGCGTCAGGATGCTCACGTCTTACCCGTCAGCGAGGCTTTTGTGTTCGTACCACACAGACCACATGGCACCTTCCCGGCACCGAGAGGCCCGCGTGCCCCTTCCAGACGACCCCGCCACCGTGGACGGCACCACCTGCTCCTGAACCCCCGTCAAACGGGGTCGGAGGGCGCAGGCGCCTGTGGCTGGCACCGTTCCCTCGGCGTCACCGAGGCCAACTACACCGCAGGGCATCAGTGTCGGCTCCTTTCGTCCCCCAGTGGCACCACCCTGAGCAGACACCCCGGTGCCCACCTGCTCACTGGACATCACTGCCAGGTCCATCGATGGATAAAGCCACTGCGGACATTCCAGTGTCTTTCTGGTGGACAAAGGTACCATTTCCCGAGTGGACATTCAGGAGCTGGGTTGCTGTGTCACATGGTAGACTTATGTTTAACTTTATAGAAAATGCAAAAGTTTTGCAAATGGCTACGTGTCACGATCGGCCAGCAGTCGTGAGCACGCACCTGTCCCACGGCTGTCATCATTTGATACGTCTTTCAGATTGGAGCCAGTGGGCTGTGTGCAGTGGAAGCTCCCTGTGGCTTTAATCTGCATCTCTCCGACACCGGGAATGACACGCACCTTTTCATTCACCGCCCGCCATTTGCGCAGCTGCTGTGAAGTGGTGCTCGTGCCGCGCATTTTCTGTTGGGTTGTTTTTTATTACTGGGCTGTGGAATTCCCTATTCCTTTGTCAGGTGTGAATTCTGCAAACATTTCTCCAAGTCTGTGGCTTGTTTTTGTACTTTCATAAGGATACCTTTTGTCTTCTTAAAGAGGAATTTACATTTCATTTTTCTCAGTAACACAGCAAAACACTAATCTAAAAAATACACACTCAGAAAGAGAGAGTCGGTGGGCAGTGACCAGAGCTGGGTGCGGGGTGGGGGTGGAGAGAGGTTGACTAACGGGCACAAACGCACAGTCGGAAGAAACAGCTATCTACGGCCAAACTGCCCTGAACGTATCCGATCTCGTCTGATCTCGGAAGCCGAGCAGGGTCGAGCCTGGTTAGCACTTGGATGGGGGGAGAAGCGGCCAGTGCATAGCAGAGCAGGAGGGGACTACACTTCACGCCGCGTGTGGGCGTGCGGCGAGCAGCTGCGTCTCTGACAGGTGCCCCACCAGGGGCCGGGATTCACCACAGCTGCCCCGTAACATTGAGGCACCTGCAGCGACCAGCCAGGGCCGCCATGGGGGTCTGCGTCAGGGCTGGGGCCATCTGGTCCCCTAAGCCAGGACCCAGGCGGTTTCGGGGTCCCCCTGCCCCGCGCAGCTCATCTGCAGGACGAGAGCCCCGGTGTGCACCCAGCAGACCCGCCTGTGTCCCAGCTTGGTCGGGCTGCGGGAGCACAAGGCGCGAGCTCCGCTTCCAGGCCCTCGGTCGCGGGGGACCAGTGTGCTCGCGCCAGGGAGGCCCCTGCCTGTGTTTTAGTTGTCGATTCCAGCAGGCAGCTACAAACAGATCCCTCGGGCAAATCTAAAATGGGAATCTTGGGAAAAACAGGCAAAACAAATACAGATAAATTTGTTTTTAATAAAGGAGTTAATTTTCTTTCAATCCTATATAAAACAATAGCAATTAAAAACTTCATTTTTGAAAGTAAAATATTTACATATGAACAAGTAACTGTGCAAAATTTACATGAAAAAATGGAAAGACGGGGATTTCCTAAAAGACAAAATAAAAGGTGTAACAGTTCCTGGGTGTTGATAAAAATACTGATCAGCGTTCAGTTTGCGCGCGCGAATCAAAGTCTAAGGTGAGAATTCACACGGAGAGCGCAGAGTATTTACAGTCATAAAAGTACTATTGATAGACAATCTCATACAATAACCTCTGAAAATATAAAGAACCAATTAGTATATTTGTAATAAAAAAATAGGTACAAAGAAGGGGCTTTGCCCTGGGCCCGGCGAAGCGGGCCGGGCTTGCATACAGTCTCTTAGCAAAATAATTATAGTTTACACAGCATCTGCGTCCTGTGCCAAAGAGCTTGTACGGTCACCGACAAAATACACCGCTTCCAACACTTGATTCACACTGAGAAACAGTCTTTGATGATTCTTCTCAACTTTGATTTTATTTAATCTAAGTTTTCACTTTTAGCTAAAAAACACAGTGCAAGTAAAATATATTTATGCTGAAAAGGTTTCCATCTCTTTAACTTTACAGCTTTACAAACTATAGCAAATAAAATGCATTTGTACAGGTGCTGACCACACACACTCAGGGGCCGCCGCCCGCGCGGGACTCGGCCTCTACCACGCGGAAGTGTGATTACGCTCCGAGGCGACGGCGCTGCGATGACTCGTGTGTTCCTCGAGGATTCTGAACTGGGGTGGGGGGAGATAAATAGTCTAAAAATCAGTTTGCTTTGCCAACTGACTTTGCAAAAATAAAATAAGTGAAATGAGGTCGTCGACTGCAGACACACACCTACATGGTAAGTCAGATGGAACTAAACAGGATGCACAAATAACGTGGAATCTGCTACGCGTTGACAGAGGGCAGCTAATCGTTTGCTGAGCGATCCATCAGTCTTTATATGGCTTGTTTGGCAAGAAGGCCACTCGATCGAAGATGAGTTGAGATTTAATTGTCCTTTAGGAGTATCCACAGGCCTTTGTATTCTCTCGGTTACAGAAACGTATTTTCTTTCATACTGGAGAGTTGATTTAGAAACAGGAATATAAAACTGTTCCATTGTAAAGAGGTGGCTGTTTTTTAAACAATATCCCATTTGCTTGTTACAAAAAGGCGTAATCTGCAAATATATAAAAACGTCCCAGGCGTCTGTGGCACGCCACGCCGTCCCGCGTCACTTGAGGAATGCTTTGTAGAGCAACAGTGAATGGCTTGTCTCGCGCTCGTTTTCTAAACAAAATATGAGGTCCCTGAGGTTGACCCGCGTGATTCTTTGCCGCGTGAACTGTCTGGGGGTTCCGACGCCGGAGCTGCCTGGGACCACCGAGCCTGGGCCCGACCCCTGGTGACGAGAAAGAGACGGTCGTGTTAGTGGTGCTCGGAGGCGGGCTGAGGGCAGGAGGAAAGGGGCAGCTCGTGTTCGGAGGCCCCGCAAGGAACTTATGTCACCTCACCTCCATCACGACACCCCACTGGGCACAGACTACAGAACTCCCAACGGACAGCTCTCGTTGTTCCGTTTGGCACAACTGAGCGTCTGTGTTCTGATGTTAAAGCTGCTCGCATGTATTCAAGGGCAAAGTACAACGGCATTTTACGGCACTTCTTCAAGGTCCAAGACGCTGGAGGTCGCGAGTCCTGCCCGGCCCGCGTGCCGGCGGCCCCGCAGCCAGGGGCCCAGGCCTGGCTGTGCCCTGCTGGGTCCCTTCGCCTGTCTCGGGCCCCAGGGCCACTCTGCCCTGCTTCTTGGTGTGTCTCCGACCTTAATTACTGGTACGAGAGTCAAGGGAGGAGGCGCCACTGAGGTCCCTCCTTCAGACCCGCCTCAAGGCACTTTGGTGGCCACGTTTCCTTGTTTGAATGAACTATTTAGGTTTTCTTAGCGGTTCCCCCCTCAGTCTCCACAACAGCCCTCAAGGAGCATTTTGTGCTGGAGACAAACTGAGACCCCTCCCAGCGCTGAGGCAAGATCAACAGGGAAAAGGAATGAGGAGGAGAACGGGCCCCACAGCCACGACGCCACCTGGCAGCGGCCGTCCCTCGAGGGGCACCCGGCAGACTGGACCACACACCACCCCTGGACACCCGGTCCGGCACCTGGGGCACGGCCCGCCGGGCGGGATGGCCAGGGCCGAGCTGGGAAAGGACTTGCTCTCTCCTCTGCAGGCCTTGCTTTCAGAATCAGCAGAATAAACGGGCGCCCCCCCGGGGTGGGCTCACTGGCTGAGGACCCCAACCTCCCTCCGCTTGTAAACGTGGCCAAGGGCAGAAGAGCCCACGTCTCCCACACCGTCCTCGCCTTCGCTACAAACTGCCCTGCACCCGGCTCAGGGCTCATGAAAATGGCACTTTGGACACCCAACCTGCCCCGACCCAGGGCTCTTGAAAGGAACCAATAAAAGGAGACCAGTCTCGGGCTCAGGTGTGCCACATTCCGCGCAAAACCCAGACAGAATCACCGTCCGCCCGAATCCCAGCTGGCCCAGGGCTCTGCGCACACTCGGGGGAGGTGGCCCTGCTCCGGGCTCTGCCACGCTCCCTGGCACCCACCCAGACCAGCCCAGAACCTCAGACCCCAGCACCGCCAGCACCTCGGGGCTGCCTCGGAGGAGAAAAGTCCAATCCCGGGAGCAGGGGTTGGATCCACCAAGGACCCCCCCACCCAAGCAGTGGGCTGAGAGCTCCGAGCACACAGCAGGCCTGGCACAGCAGCGAGTGGCTCTGGGATTCAAGGCATTTCTAATCCGCTCCACCCGTCCCCAGTACACAGCCAGACAGCAAGCAGTTCGGGTCAAAGCGGCAGCCAGCACCAGCGTGTCGTGCAGCTGTGACGGCACAAGACCTGCCCACACCCCTCCCCTCCCACCCGACTGTCCGTGGGATCCACACACACACGTGAAGGGCCACCAGGAACGGGCTGTAAGGAACAGCAGCAACAAAAGCCTCAGAAATGAGCTCGACGTCACTTCCAGGAGGCCGAGGACAACATGCTGCCTAGCTGCCCGCGTCCTGCTACCTCCTTCAAAAGCAACTGGGAACAACAGGAGGGAGGGCAGACCCACGAGAGCATCACGCCGTCTGCACGGGGGAAGACAAGGAACGCCCAAACCTCAAAGCAACTCAAGTAAGACAATGGGCACATCCCAGAGTGTGATCTGCCACCCCCAGCAAGGTCACGTGGCAAAGACAGAGGAGGGCGGGGGCTGAGGTCAATGGGAACCACGGCCAGGAAGGCTACAGCCAGGGACCAGAGACCCCGAACAGGTGTCCCGGCAGGTCAGAGCACGGGGAAGGCACCTTGCAGCATAGGGTGGGAGGGGTCCTCAAAGGACAAGGGTGTCCCGGGGAGCCCATGACTGGTGGGTGGTGACGGGAAAGAAGGAAGGGGGCAGTTCAGGGTCCTGCGACACAAAAGAGCCTCCCCGTTGGCCACAGGCCTCCTGCGCAGCCTGCCCAACGGCCTGCACTTGGCAATGCAGCCAGGAGAGGGCGCCATCGAACCACGCAGCCTGGAAACCACCGAAAACCACAAAAATGAACCGGAGGGTCGGAGCCGCTGCGGACAGTCAGAAAATGAAATTCCACACGTATCCTTGGCAAATCCACCCGTGAAAAACAAGAAAACTGTGAGACAAAGTTTTCGACAAAACAGAATATACTTAAAACCAGCATTTGAGGATATGAAAGTCACCTTCAATCAAAAACTCCCAAAACCAGGGAACAGTTAAAAATCAGACAAAAAATAAAAAAACAAGGAAATGAAATTGGAGTTTATTGAACCAGAAAGGGGAGGAAGAGCCCAATTACCTCAGAAACGGACAGCCACAGGGGAGGGCGGGCCCGGGGACGCAGTGGCACGGTGAGGGGGTGAGGGGCGCAGAGGGTGGGGAAACAGGCGCGGAGGCCGCGAAGAGGGAACCGTTCTCCTGTCGTCAGAGCCCCCGAGGAAGAAAATCAGTGCAATGGAGCAGAGGGAGATTCAAACCGCAATCCAGGAAAACGTCCCAAATGCAGAAAAAGACCAAAATCTACACGTGGCAAGGCCCAGTGGGTGCCCGGGACAATTAGCCCAGAACCTTCAGCTCTGAGACGTTCCTCGTGTCGCCGTTAGTTTTCAAAGATGCCGACGCTACGACCACCAGGTGGAAAGAGGGCGTGGCCCACACTGACACGTGCAAGCGTCCCTAAGTGCCCACGAGAAATTCAGATAAGCAGCACAAAACACACTCCTGGTAGAGACACAGAGCGAAGACGAAAACGCCCACGACAATGGAACACTACGGCGCGTCGAGACAAAGCACGTCCGCCGCATCGATGAAGGCGAATGGGTTTAACTCATCTGGCAGAAGAAAAGGATTTTCAGCGTGGCTCACAAAACAAAGCACAAGCACATGCTGAACAGAGACTCGCCAGCACCAAAGAGATTCGGGGAGGCTGGAGGCAGTGAGGCCGGCACCGCAGGCCGACAAGCAGAGGCCGGGTGACCACGAACGTGGATACTTCCTAACGCTAAAAGTTACAGCTCGCAATGAAGATACAACACGTGGGTGTCTACATACCAAGTAACATGCAGCCGCCTCCGCACACCAAACCCACAGGATACGCAGGGGTAGAGAGTCGCCTGCTAACGACAGATTAGCCACAGACCCACACCCAGATCCCGGCTTCCGCACTCCTCGGAGAAACGGCCGATCCACAGCTGTGGCAGGGAGAACGCAAGGTGAGCCTGGACTGTTCCGTGGTGTCAGGAAGGAGGCAGAAGAGTGTGG
Organism: Avahi laniger; assembly: GCA_963575035.1. Taxonomy (NCBI): domain Eukaryota; kingdom Metazoa; phylum Chordata; class Mammalia; order Primates; family Indriidae; genus Avahi; species Avahi laniger. The sequence goes on from CAUYSK010116277.1 coordinate 21,454, forward strand.
GTCGTGGCGAAAGGGCACAGGGACCGACCGGAAGGGGCTCGCGATGGCTAAAGCCGGGGCCGCGTGAGCAACAAAGCGGACAGAACGGATCACCGCCTAAGGACGTGCCCACGCCCATGTGAGCGACCGCGGGACGAGGTGGGTGCGGGGAGGAAGGGCAGTGCTCTTCGCAGGAGGACCCGACGGATGCGCGTGGACGCCAGTCTGAAAAGCCTGCACGCTGCAACTCCAGCGCGCGACGCTCTGGAAAGGGCAGCACCGGAGACGGCGGGACGACCAGTGGCTGCCGGGGGCAGGGCGGGCGGCGCGCAGGGGACCTTGGGGCAGCGCGAACGCTCTGCATGAGGACGCGAAGGTGGCGCGGCCATCACACGTTTGTCAGAACCCACAGCACGCAGGGCGCACGCGTGAACCCACGTGTAAACACGGATTCAGGGTGATGATGCGTCAACGGAGGTTCACGCGCCGTAGCAAACGCCCCGCAGTGATGGGACGCTGACAGCAGGGGAGGCTGTCGGGGCGAGAGTGTGCCAGAAATCTCTGTGCTTTCCTCTCGTTTTTCAGTGAACCTAAAACGGATCTAAAAAATAAAGTTAGTCATTTTTTTAGAAATTAAGAAAAATATCAAGTAAGGTCTTTAGTGAATATCATAACAATGTTTAACATCAGGGGAAACTGGGTGAGGGATATGTGGAAACTGTATGTACTATTTCCGTAATTTTTCTGTAAGTCTAAATAAAGTTAAAAGAAATAAAGTTAAAAGAAAAAGACCCATCCTACAGAAATAATCCTAAATTTGAAATAAGGCCAGGCACCATGGCTCACACCTGTAATTCCAGCACTTTGGGAGGCCGAGGAGCGAGGATCACTTTAGCTCAGGACTTCGAGACCAGCCTGGGCAGCATAGTGAGACCCCGCCTCTACAAAATATAGAAAAGTTAGCTGGTCGTGGTGGCATCTGTCATCTCAGCTACTCAGGAGGCTGAGGCAGGAGGATCCCTCGAGCCCAGGAGTCTGAGGCTACAGTGAGCTGTGATCACGCCACTGCACTCTAGCCCAGTTAACAGAGCGAGACTCCATCTCTTAAATAAAAAAGACACAAACGGAAGGTAAAAAGGAAAAAAAGGGATAATTTTTTTTAAAAGAGATTTTTTAAAAATTCAAGAGAAAGTAAAAATTGCTCAAACAGGTAAAGAAGATACAACATATGATTAACAGGAACCTCTGAAAAGGAAAACAAGAGAACAGAAAATACAAAACTTTCTTTTTTTAACTACCGTTAGGCAAGATATTTCTAAATAAAAAAGATGTGAAACTGCACATCAGAAGAACACAACACACCCCTGAGGACACAAATCCGGAAAAATCAACCCCAGATGCACCCCAGCAAAACCACAAGGCTTCAAGGAAAAAAAGTCTTTGGACACCGAGGTAAAAGAATAAAAAAGGAAATGAGATTACCATCAGACTCTGACAGCGACACTTACGCCGGGGGGGACCTATATTTAAGATACTCGAGGAAAGAAAAGCTACTAAAACTGACCCTTAGGTATAAAAGGTGCAAACCTACGTTCCCATGAGCCATTTCAGAAGAGTCTGGAAGAGAGTGAGACGCAGCCCGGTGCGGTGGCTCTTGGCTGTAATCCCAGCGTTGGGGAGGCCAAGGCGGGAGGGTCGCCTGAGGCCAGGAGTCCGAGAGAAAGATTTGGACAACCAGAGTGGAGACAGCGCAGGAAGACAGGCCGAGACAATTAACTGTATCATCCTTGGCGGATCTGGGATTAGAGGAGGTAAAGGGGAGAGACGGAGGCATGTGACAGCTAAATGCCCTCACGACGCATAAACCAGCGCGACGGGAGATGGCACAGCCGAAACCACGGCTGGCAGCAACAGCAGGTGCACTCGGACCACACGCGTGGCCCTGAGATACTGTAACTGCATCGTCTCCTGTGTCTGCGAGGACCAGGATTCCCGTCCCCTCCCCTCCTCCATCTCCCCAGCCCCTCGCGCCCACCCCAGAGAGCCCAGAACCAGAATCCTCCATGTGGAAGATAAAGATGTCACTTAACTAAAATCATACACCTGATTCCAAACCATCTCAACTGGAGAAAACCACAAGCACCCACGAGACTGTTCTCGCACACTTCCTAGCTTTCCGCTGCCAAGGCTACAACCCCAGTGGCAACGAAGGCCCCGAGTCCCAGGTGCGGCCTTCAAATACCATTTCCCGCCAGGAGGAACCGGCTCTTCTGGAGAAAGGACCACTTCTGGGTCTGGAGGGGCACAGGGGCAGGATTTGGACATTCCACATGGCAAAGACTCAGCGTCGTATCCCATAACATGACTCAGGAGCCAATCCAGAGACCTGCCCCTGGCACAAGCTGAACTGCGACAAAAACGAGAGCTCTGGTGGACTGAAACCCATCAACCGTGTTTAAGTCCCGAAGTTATAGTGATAAAAACATAAGGACGTCGCTCAGCTGCTGAGGACGACAGGGAACTGACTCACTGCCTTAAACTGGGTAAGGACAAGGGCCCCTCCAGCACGTGGCCACCTCTCCTTTACGAACTGCGCCCCCACGCAGCCAAACAATAGTTGGGGGACTGAGACTCCAAAAACAGGTCCCAACCAGTCTGAAAGAACTTACAGCTGAGGAAGTCTCCACTCGCAGCCTCCCAGAGGGCCCGGCCAGACCCGCTACTCCCAGCCAGGGGGACGGCGGCACCGTGGTCCTGCCGCTGGCCGGGAGCACAGTCGGGAGACTCCGGTGCAGGGAGCTCAGGGGACAGAGGCACAAGCGGCACCGCACCACGCGGCACGCCCAGCAATCCCTGACGAGGAGACGCACAGGCAAACAGCCCCTCCCTCCAGACGCGCTGTGAGCGTATGGAGCGCGAGGACCATAGATCCCTAAAGACTTACAATTTTCATTTCTTTTAAAATCAAGTTTAAAGCAAGAAACAGAGGCAAAGTAGACCAGGGTGTCTCCGGTGCACAACTGGGAGTCACGGTGTCCCTGCGTTTCTTCCTGGTGTCACCTTGGAGGCGGGACGGCAGCTACCTCTGGAGGGCGGTGGGAGGCTGTCACGTGGGGGGCATGTCGGGGGCTTCTCGGGTGCCTGGCCAAGGCCTAGCGCTCGAACTGGTGATGGATCCACACACCAAGATGATTCAGTACGAAATCCAGCAAAACAAGTTACCCAACGCCTTCAAGACCCACTGTGCAAGAATCGTTAATTCTAACTGCCCTTCCTAATGTTCAGAATTTTAGTTCTTCCTTGGTTTGGAAATCTTTGGTGTGGGCTTTGCAGGCTCCGTGGCTAGCGCATCTCCAGCCCGGCGAGTGCAGGTCCAGCAAGGAGCAACGCCTGCCTCGGCCCCTATCCTGGGGCCAACACTCCCGGCCCTCGCTTGGGCCAGAGCCCTGGTTAGCCACAGAGTTTTATACTTTCTTATTTCTGACCCACACAGGAATCCCAGTATTTTACTTATAGCTCAGACATGCATTTACAAAACGATGTTTGTTTGGGTTTCCTCCTGTACTATCCAGCATGCATGCCTACATTGTACAGGGAGAGATTTCTCTGAACCTCTGGGTGCCACACAGCCAAACGCCGCCAGTCTCCACTCACCCGAGCACCCCCTCTCCACACCAGGGAAGCGCTGCTCGGAGTCACTGCTGGCACTTGGGCAGGTGAGCCCCGGCCCAGAACATCCCAGGCCCTACACTCTTCAACAGCCCTGGGGCCGGCGGGGGAAGCGCTGCCCCGTGAGGGTCGCTGCCTGATCCTGTCCCAGAGTCCACCTGCACGCCCCCGAGCAGGGCGGACGGCCACAGCGCAGCGCCGAGCACGTGCCACGCGGCAGGAAGCGAGATGGAGGTGCCGGAGATGGAGTGACAGTGCCAAGGCAGGGCCAGGGGCGCTGGAATCCAGCCTGCCCGGGGAACCGTCGTTAACGCTGTCGGCATCCAGCCAAGACACCAGAAAGGCTCTTTCCCGGAGCGCGGCGACCATGAGAAAGCTTACGCCAAGCACAGGCAGGGAACAGTTTGCGGGTGAGTCCCACTAAGTTCAGGGGACTTTAGCAGGTACTGGGCTTCCCACAGGTCGCACCAACACCTTGAAAAAGTCACACAAGTTCAAGGTGAGCAGCCAGCAACTAAACCACCTGCTAACACGAGAATTGACACTCTTCACGGGAAGATGGCAGAATCCAGTCAATGCACGCGCGACCCACAATGTCCAGCATTCAGGCAACAATCGCTAGACACGCGAAGAAACAAGAAAATGTGACCCCCACTCAAGAAAGAAAAGCAGCCAAGAGAAACCAAATCTGCGACGGCCCAGGTATTGGACTTGAGAAAAACTTTACAAAACAACTTTAATACATTTTTTTAGAGAATTAGGAAAAAACGTGGTCTCAGTGAGTGAGTAGACAGGGAATTTCACCAAAAAATTGTAAACTGTAAAAAAGAACCAAATGGGAATCCTACAGTCGAGAAACATATTAACAAGTGAAAACGTCACTGGATGGGCTGTCAAGGAACCCGAGGACAGATCAGCAGAATGTGTCCAGTCTGAGGAGCAGAGAGAAGAGAGACAAGCAGATGACCCAGGCTCAGTGGGGCAGCGTCAGCAGGTCTAACAAACGTGTAACTGCAGCCCCAGGAAGAAAGTAAGATTGAGACAGAAAAACTATCTAAAGAAATAATGGCCAATATGTTCCAAATGAGATGAAAAACAATGACCTACAGATCTAACAAGATCACAGAACCAAGTCTCAAAATAGCCAAAGCCGCAGCGCGATGCGTACAAAGAGCAAAGATAAAAATTACATGAGGACCCCAGAAGACGGTGGAACAACATCTTCAAAGTTTTGCAAGAAAAAAACTACCAGCTGAGAATTTTATAACCGTGAAAACATCATCCAAAAGTAAGGATGAAAGACGACGATGTGTCGGAAAGCAGCCTGCTGCATGGCGAGAGCGGAGCCGTCCTGCTGTGGAGCTGCCACGGTGACCAGCGGCGGACTCCGGCACACCCAGGTGCTCTGCCGCACAGTCGTTAACGGGCCTGCGGCACAGACGCCCTCGTAACGATGCTCACCTAACCTCCCCAGTGAACAGGAGTTTTGCAGCAAAGTCGGACCCGTGAGCAGCTGCACGTGTCTCAGCACAAGAGCTGGCTGCACCAAGGACATGTCTAGGGGATGGACGCGGGATCCGCCATCTCCCGGCCTCCGCGACAGTGCTCCTGTTTGGAAGCGTCTGTGAAACGTTTCCTTTTGAGAAACTGGGTTTGTCGGCCTCTTTCTTCTGCCTCTCGGCTCCCCCGGCCCGTGGGGGCAGATTTGACAGACCTGCTCACCACCGAATGTTCGTGAGCCATCGGGAGCTGAGAGGCCAAGAGATGGGTAAAGGGGACGTGTGGCACCTTCTTCTGTGTTCCTCAAGGGGTCTCAGGGCCGCTACGAGTCACTTCGAGATTTCTTCACGTGGTACTGAAAGGTGTGGCCAGGTTGGCCAGCCACTTCCACGTGGACTGGTGTGGCTCACCTTTTAGGCACCTGTGGCCCTCTGCATTGTGGGAACACCCCAGAAACGCCGTGGGTTTAGGTGACTGCTAGGTGAGAGCCACCTAGCACACTGCGGTAAGGAAGGCAGCGGGCAGCTGATGCAGACGCATGGCTGCCTGTTTGGTGACGGAAGCCCGGCTAGCAGCCGAGGTAAAAGTAAAAAGATTTTTTAAAAAGAGCTCTATGGTCAGAAATCGGCTTAATTAAAGCTGATATTCAGGCCAGGCGCGGCGGCTCACGCCTGAAATCCCAACGCTCTGGGAGGCTGAGGCGGGAGGATCACTTGAGCTCAGGAGTTGGAGACCAGCCTGAGCAATAGCAAGACCCCATCTCTACTAAAAATAGAAAAATCAGACAGGCATGGTGGCACCTGTAGTCCCAGCTACTCAGGGGTATCTCAGAATCCTACTGAAACCCAGGATTCGGTGTAAAATCGGGACCCTTGATTTGAGGCAGGAGGATCACTGAGCCAGGAGTTGGAGGCCACAGTGAGCTGTGACAACACCACTCACTGTACCAAGCTCGGGTGAAGAGCAAGACCTTGTCTTGAAATTAAAAAAAAAAAAAAGCTGATGGCTCAGACTATAATATGTCTTGGGGGGAGAAACCTTTCTTTTTTTCTCTCTCTCTTTTGGATCCTGATTCTCGGAATGTTTTTTTCAGTTGACTGAAAATGCTTTTTTAAAAAATTGTACATTTGGTCCCTCTCTTGGGGGCCTTTCTTGGAGGCATAATTCTCGCCTTTTGGAAACCCTGAAATCTCCCCAATTTGGCTCCTTCGAGAGCTGTTCTCCGTTTCCTTCCACCTCTGCTCCCCCTTCCTTTCACCACAGGAAGAGTCTAGAAGTGACGTCTGGCGGCCCCCAGACCCGCTGAGGGACCCAGAGGGCAGCACACACCCCTCTTGGAGCCCAGGTCGAAGGCTCTGCTCTCTCCTGCACTGAGACCCTCCTCTCTTTGGCTTTGGGGACCCAGGGATGACTCAGCGCTGCGAGAGAGCGGACCTTTGCGTGTGCGATGGCCACGGTTTTAGAGATGGCCGACGGCGCTGAAGACGAGCGGTTGCTGCCGCAGGGGCCACTCATTTCTTTGTGCTTTTGGGTGAGAAAAGAGCGGTTTGGACACCACGAAGCTACGGATACACTTGCTGCTGAGGTTAGGCTCCCCGGGAGGTGGGGTGACTGGCGCTGGGTCGCCCACCAGCCTTGGGGGACGTCCTTGCAGCGGGTGCACCGTAGAAGTGCTGCACTGTCCAGCCCCATGGCCTTCCCCCTTTTGGGGAGCCCAGGATTCAGTGTCAAAATGGGACCCTCCTTCTGGGGGATCCAAATGTTCTGCCTTCCAGCTGCGCCTCTTTGCACGTATGTGTCAGGCCCTGGAAACAGCAAGCGCGGTGCCGGCCTCGGCTGCGGATGGCTCTGCGCTGAGCTCAGCGGTCCAGGTGGAAAACAAGCGTAAACTGGAAACGACCCGTCTGAATGTAGACTCCCTATAAGATCCCGTGGCGAATTTCTATGATTTCTGTTACCTGGCATCCATTCTTAACCCTCCTCTAATACACACAAACTCCTTTAAAAAGCTTAAATTCTCACTCTGAGAGGTAAATTTGCAACTCTGTTTTCTCTAAAACTCAGTAAGAGCTTTGGCCACGAAGAACAGATTAACTTTTTCCATTTACAAAGTCTGATTCCACTGTCCTTTTTTTTTTTTTTTTGACAGAGTCTCACTGTGTTGCCTGGGCTAGAGTGCCGTGGCATCATCTTAGCTCACAGCAACCTCACACTCCTGGGCTCAAGCGATCCTCCTGCCTCAGCCTCCCGAGTAGCTGGGACCACAGGCATGCGCCACCATGCCCGGCTAGTTTTTTCTATATATTTTTAGTTGTCCAATTAATTTCTTTCTATTTTTAGTAGAGACGGGGTCTCGCTCTTGCTCAGGCTGGTTTCAAACTCCTGAGCTCAAACAATCCGCCCGCCTCGGCCTCCCAGAGAGCTAGGATTATAGGCGTGAGCCACCGCGCCCCCCTCACCCCACCAAGAAAGCTTCTTACCCAAAAGAAACCACAATTGCCTTCTATCCCCTCCCTGAAATCACATTATCTTTTTTCAAAAAGAAGACTGAGGAATAACTTTTAGACATGGCTAATCAAATGTATGCCTCTCCTGATATATAGCTAGTCACCACAGACTAATGTAGGCCTCTTTATTAGGATTGCTCCTTTATTACTGAAATTTGGCCCATCTCCGAAGCCTTGGACACACAATAACTTTTTTTGTTTGTTTGTTTAATCTATCCTTCCTGAATTAGACACATAGACTTTCAACAATCCCCCTCCCTGGGACTTGATACTCTAGAAACAGGGAAACAGACAACAAATCTGTAGCCAGCCAACTTTTGATCAATCAGTGATGCTTCCTCACATCAGATCTTGATCAAAAGGAAGAAACGTGAAATGTGATTTTCAAAATGGCATCACGCTGGTTCAGAGGTCTAAAATGTAGTTTAAAAGGTATTCTAAGAAGGATGACTTGCAACCTTGAAAAAAATAAAACAGGAACTTGCCTTGAATCTTTCAACTGGGCCAAACTGCAATGACCACATCCTAAAAAACAGCTGAATTTCACCAGCACTGCAGCTCCGGAACAACAACAACCAATGAACTGTGGACTCATGTACTAAGCCAGCCACCTTCACCAATGATAATTCTTTGAAAACAACTCGTGCAATCACCCTCAGCATCCTTTTAAAAATCCCTATGCCCCTTCCTCTCTTTGGAACACAATTTGGCCTCCAGCTGAATTTGTGTCTCCTGAATTCCAACTTTTGAGACTCCAATAAACACCTTGTCTTACTGAATTGTAGTCTGGTCCTTTGCCTCTTCTTGGTTGGCATACAGTACTTAAACCTCTATTTCTAGTTCTATAAACTTTTGTTAGTATCTCTTGGATAGAATGTAAGTATGAGTAATACTGCTAACATAGAAGGTGGGATGTGGTAGGCAATCTTCCTAGATATCCAACCTGTGCAGTCACAAAGGCCTTGCTCTTAGAAGGGTTAAATGTTTGAATTAATGCTGTGCTATCACTGTCTTGAAATCCTCAAGACATTAAAGAAAATCTTAAAAATGGAAGAGGATGCCTTGTTCATGGTTGAGTGATTCCTAATTCAATGTACTTCCAACTAAAATTGCAACAAATTTTTTAAAGGAACTCTACAGGTGTATTCTTAATACATTAACTGCCATGTGAGTTGTATTTAACTCACGCTAGTTTTGAACCCAGGGTCTTGTGAAGCATATGTAACTCACACATCTCTTCACCTTGGGAGCCACGAGAACTATTTTTCGAGTTGCATATAACTTATGCCCAGAAAACAATAAGGAATAACAAATTTTTTCATTAAATTAGAAAGAATTGCTTTTTTTCAAAGTTTTTATCCTATTTTCTCAATAAAACACTATAGCCCTGAGGAAAAAAAATTTTCTAGTGTGGTAGTCAATGTGTTAAATTTATATTCTCAAGAATATGCAGCGTTTGCCTTTGCTATATCAGATGTCAAAAGTTATTATACAGTAACATTAATATGATATTGGTATAAAGAACTGAAAAATGAAACAGAAATAGAGTGTGGAAAACAGATTCATGAATATACAGAAATGATACATGACGGGAGTGGTGTTGCAGAAACAGGATAGATTATTTAATAAATGGATCCAGGACAATTAGATATCCTACCATATGCTCTACTCAAAAATCAGTTGGTGGACTAAAACTTTAATACGAAAAAACAAAACTTAACAAAATTGAAAACAGTATAGGAGGATATCTTCATAAACTCAAATTAAGAAAGTATTTCTTAAATAAGACACAAAAAGCAATGACAATAAAAGAAAATAATAATTCAACTCCATTAAAATTATTAACTTTTGTTCATAAAAAGAGACAGAAAAAAAGATAAGACATAAACATGGAGAATATATTTGCCACAAATATTCCTGACAAAATTTTAATATTTAGAATATATAAAGAACTCCTACAAATCAATAAGACAAACAACTGAATAGAATCTGGGCAAAGAAATGAACAAACATTTCACAGAAGAGGAAAATGAATGGTATATAACTACGTAAAAAGATATTCAACCTCATGAATAATCAGAGAATTACAAATTATACCACAGTTAGATATAATTTTATATCCACTAGCTTTAAAAAATTAATAAGCCTTATAACACCAAATGATTTTCAGGATGCAGATCACTGGGAACTACTGTTGGGAGTAAGAACAGGTAAAAACACTTTGGAAAACAATTGGGCACCATGTTGTAAAGTTTAACATTCACATTGTGAACCAGCAATTCCACTCTTAGGATTATAGCCTGGAGTATATTTATACCGTGTTCATAGTGACACAGTTCATAATGCAAAAAATAAAAATGAAAAGAAAACCACAAATGTCCAACACGTGAATACAGACATAAGGTAGTATATTTAGATAATGAAATATTAGACAGCAGAGAAAATTCACTATAACCACATGCAACATTATGAATGAATCTTATAAACACAGTATGTAGTGAAAAAAAGCAAGTCATAAGACTACTTCAGTATTTCATTTTCATAAAGCTCAAAAATAGGCTGGGTGCAGTGGCTCACACGTGTAATCCTAGCACTCTGGGAGGCCAACACAGGAGTATTGCTTGAGGTCAGGAGTTTGAGAGCAGCCTGACTGAGAGTGAGACCTCATCTCTACTAAAAATAGAGAAAATTAGCCGGGCACGGTGGCACATACCTGTAGTCCCAGCTGCTCCAGAGACTGAGGCAGGAAGATGTCTTCAGCCCAGGAGTTTGAGGTTGCTGTGAGCTAGGCTAACGCTACAGCACTCTAGCCCAGGCAACAAAGCAAGGTTCTGTCTCAAAGAAAAAAAAAAGCTCAAAAATAAGCAGAACTTTATAGACACATAAACACAAAAGTCAGGATAATAGTTACCTCTTTGGGAAGGCTTGAGGATAAGAGGGGGGAAAGGAGTATAGAAGTAGATGCATCACCCAGCATCCTTGCTAAAACAGACAAGTTTTTCTCGTTCTCTCTGTTTCCCAGAAGATGAAATATTTCTAGTTCACCTTTCATTTAGAGTACCCCAGCTTTATGTGAAGCCCATGAGTGAGTTTATCTCCTGTCCTGTCACAGTCATTGTATTCTAAACTCTTTGTTACTGAGATTGGAAAGCATGATGGCCATAGCTTCAGCCCACCTCCAGCTTACCTCAGTGGTTTGTAGCTCCAGTTTTTTCCATAGGAATTTTGAGTCCAGATATGCTTTCTTTTGAGCCCAGATATGCTTTTGAGGAGATGTTTGCGAAAGTTTATCCAACATTCTCTGGTGGTTTTGCCATGGTACTTCGTAAACCATATTTCCAGTCTCTTACATGAAATTGGTCTTTTCCAGTTTATAACTTCTACTTTGGTCAATTTTGGTTATCAAATACTGAAAGGAAATCAGTAAGCCCTCTATGATTTCATATCTGCTGCCAAACATACGCATGTAATATTGACTTATAATTCTCTCACTAGATATTTTATATTTTAAAGGGAGTTAACATCCCCTTTATGATTACAAATTTTTGCTTTCTTTACTTTTTTCCTTAATTAGTATTGCATTCGGTTTGGCTAATTTATAGGTATTTTCAAAGAACAAGCTTATGCATTTTACCCTATCTTCTATCATTTTTGCTTTCTAATTTATTAATTTTAGCTTTCATTTTTCTAATTGTTTTTCCTAGTTTATCCTGGTTTCTCTCATTATTCTTTTGCTAATATTTTTAGATGAATAGTTTCTTTATTATTCATATTCTTTTTTTAAATGAAGACACTTGGCCGAGCATGGTGGCTCATGCCTGTAATCCTAGCTCTCTGGGAGGCCAAGGCGGGCGGATTGTTTGAGCTCAGGAGTTCGAAACCAGCCTGAGCAAGAGCGAGACCCCGTCTCTACCAAAAATAGAAAGAAATTAATTGGACAGCTAAAAATATATATATAGAAAAAATTAGCCGGGCATGGTGGCGCATGCCTGTAGTCCCGGCTACTTGGGAGGCTGAGGCAGCAGGATCGCTTGAGCTCAGGAGCTTGAGGTTGCTGTGAGCTAGGCTAACGCTACGGCACTCACTCTAGCCAGGGCAACAGAGCCAGACTCTTGTCTCAAAAAAAAAAAAAATGAAAACACTTAAGACTATGAATTTTCCTCTGTGAATATGCATTTTGGCCACAGTCCAGTGATCCACAACCACTGCTTAAATAGACTCACCCAGCTGCCACTGTCACATCCACTGGGTGACTCCAGCCAGAGCAATCCACCACAACAGCAGCCACCACTTAGAGGGTCACAACCAGCGCAGCCCATTTCCCAATTGGAATGTCCAACAAGGAGCTAAGGAACGTCCCTCCACCCAGACAAAAAGACCATACAGCACTGGCTCAAACTAAGGCAATCACAGGGGAACAGGATAAAACAGAACAGTTGTGCAGATTCTCAGTGCACCCACCCCTTCCATGATGTGTCAACATTCCAGAGGAGGACACAAAAGCTCCATCAAGGGTCCTTCCCTTCCCGTAAATAAACAGGAGAGTTCCTAGCAAAGTAAAACAGGTGCCCTGCATTCCTATTAACCCAGAGCTGAGAGAAGAGGAGCCAGATGAGAAGAAACCAGCAAAAGAATGCTGGCAACATGAAAAAACAAAATAGCTCAACATCCCCAAGGGATCATAATGGAGCTAGTTGTGGAGTCCACCCACAAGGAAATTGCCAAAATGATAGAAATGGAATTCAGAATATGGATGGCAAATAAGATGAATGGAATTGAAGAGAAAGTTGAAAACCACCAAAAAGGAGCCAAAAAAGTATTTCAAGAAATCAATGAAAAAGTTGCTAAAGAGCTAGACAACATAAGAAAGGATATAAAAGAATGTAAAGAAATGAGTCATTTAGGGAATTTCAAAACACAGCAGAAAGCTTCAAAAACAGAGTAAACCAAGGAGAAGAAAGAATCTCAGAGCTTGAAGACAAGGCTCTCAAGATAACCCAGTCACTCAAAGAAGCAGAGAAGAGTATAAAAAAAAGTCTGAGCAATCACTAAGAGAGATATGAGACCTTGTGAAGCGAATTGACATTCAAATTATAGGTATCCCTGAAGGAGAAGAAGAAAGAGGTAAAAAGCACAAAAAACCTATTTGAGGGACTTATTGAGGAAAACTTCCCTGTTATTATCAGAGATTCAGAAATACATGTACAAGATGGCACTGAACACCTGGAATATTCATACCAAATAGGACATCCCCAAGACACATAGTAATCAACCTGGCCAAAGTCAAAATGAAGGAGAAAATTCCGCAAGCAGCAAGATGAAAGCAACAAATAATCTCCAAAGGAAAACCCATCAAGCTAACTGCAGACTTCTCAGTGGAAACGTTACAAGGCAGAAGGGATTGGCGCTGCATCTTGAATCTTCTTAAACAACTGCCAACCTAGAATTTTGTATCCCACAAAACTAAGTTTCACAATTGATGAAGAAATTAAGTCTTTTCTGGACAAGCAAACACTGAGGGAATTTGCTATGACCAGACCTGCACTGAAGGAAATACTCAGAACTGCATTATACACGAATCAGCACAATAGATACCCACCAGTGTAAAACCATCTGCCAAATCCCCCTAAAAAACTCACAACTCTTATAAAACAATAGCACAAGAGAGAAAATGAAGCAACTAGCCAACTCTTATTGCTTTCTAAATAGTTTTCATTTTTCTTTTTTAAAATTTGATCCAAGGTTATGTAGAAATCTGTTTTTAATATCCAAGTAGATAAGGATCACCTTTATATTATTTATTTCTAATTTTATTTAAATTGGATCACTAAATATAATCTGTAAGGAAACTATTTTTAAAATTCTGTTTCAACATTTTTGTGGACTCACTCATAATTAATATTTTAAATGTTCCATTACTTTGTTCATTTTCCCCACAAAATAGTATGCTCATCAATCCACACATAGCTATTAACTCAAGTTTATTGATTATGTTATTTAAATCCTCTCTATATCAAACAGGAATTGTGTTCAGCTGCTAGAAACACAACAGCAGCTTTAACAAGATAGAGGTTTATTTTTTCTCACACACACAAAAAGCAAATCTGGCAATAGCCCAGGAGTGATATGGTAGTTCTATGGTGTCATTAATGCTTCTGCTTCCTTTTATCTTTCTGCTTTGCATTTTTTTTTGTGAGACAGAGTCTCACTCTGTTGCCCAGGCTAGAGTGCCTTGGCATCAGCCTAGCTCACAGCAACCTCAAACTCCTGGGCTCAAGTGGTCCTCCTGCCTCAGCCTTCAGAGGAGCTGAGACTATAGGCACACACCACCATGCCTGGCCTGCTTTGCATTTTTTAAGAGACAGGCTCTCACTCTTTCACCCAGGGTGGGGTGCAGTGGTGCCATCATAGCTCACTGAAGCCTCCAATTTCTAGGGCCAAAGGATTCTCCTACCTTAGCCTCCCAAGTAGTTGGGACTATAGGCACACACTATAATGCCAGCTAATTTTCCTTTTTTTTTTTTTTTTTTTTTTTTTGTAGAGACCAGGTCTTGCTATGTTGCCCAGGCTGGTCTCGAACACCTGGCCTCTAAACAGTCTTCCTACCTCAGTCTCCCAAAGTGCTGGGATTATAGGCATGAGCCACCATGCCCACTCTGCAATTTTGAGTTTTATCTTGCATCCTCAAAATTGCTTCATGGCAGGAGATAGCTATTGCAGTTTCAGCTGTCACATTCACAAATCCAGGCAAAAGAAATAAGAAAGGGAAGGGGCAAAAGTTAGCCTTCTTTAAAGAGCTTTCCTAGACACTCCCCACCCAATGACTGTTTATAAATAAGTGACTCCCCCCTCTTTGTATTTAGTTGCTATGTTGTTTACTGCATATAGGTTTATGTTTATGTTTGTTAAAGCCTTGCCTTTCATAATTCCATAATGTTCTTATTTGTTCTTTTGAATGCTTTTAACTTTAAATTCCACTTGCATTCCTTTTTATTTGCATTTTCCTAATATTTTTTGCCCATCCTCTTAATTTCAATACTTATCACTTTATTTAAGTGTATTTTTAATCTATTTGACTGTCTCTGTATTTTAATGAGATCCATCCATTCAAACATAATGTAAAGTTTGATGTGCTTTATTTTGTTTTGCATCTCGCTTTCTATTTGCGATTTATTTTGTATTGCTGTTTTCTATTTCTCCTTTCCTCTACTACACGTATTTCTTTACTATTTATTCAAAATAAAATATCAACTGTTGACTCCATCAAAAGGTTCCATTTCTGTCTCCATTTTTCCCCATGCCAGTACGATGAAACATTTAGAATACTTTCACTTCACCCTACTCTCCTTCCCTTATCATTTTAAAGGCCTTTATTTCCCCTCACATCCCATCTTTCAGCCTAACATCTACATTTGGTGCTGGAACAATTGGATATTTGAAAAAATTGAAGCTCAATCCATACCACCAAGCCTATACAAGAGTTAAAGTGAAATGGATAACAGACTTAAATTTAAAAGCTAAAACTATAAAACTTTTAGAAGATAATATAGGAAAAAACCTTTGCCACCTTGGAGTAACCAATTTTTTTTTAAAGTAGCACACACAAAGGACAATCTATAAATAGTAAATACATTGGACTGTATCACAATAGAATAATAAAAGGAACAACCAAAATGGGCAATGGCAGGTATGGTGGTGGCTCATACTTGTAATCCCAGCTACTCACGAGACTGAAGCAGGAGGATCACTTGACTTGAGCCAGGAGTTTGAGTCTAGCCTGGGCAACATAGTGATACCCTGTCTCTAAAAAATTTGCTGGGCATGGTGGTGTGTGCCTATGGTCCCAGCTACTCAGGAGGCTGGGTCAGGAGGATTGCTTGAGCCCAGGAGTTCATTCTGCAGTGAGCTAAGATCATACCACTGCACTCCAACCTGGGTAACAGAGGAAGAAACAAAAAAAAAAAAAGAAGGAAAAATATCTTTTTGGCAGTTTACTATAAAAGATTTATAAATGGATAATAAACATATGAACGTAACATGACTACTTATCAGGGAAATATAAATTAAAACCCATATGTGGTACCACTACACATCTATTAGAATGGCAATTATTTTTTATTTCATCATATTATGGGGGTACAGATCTTTAGGTTACGTATGTTGCCCTTGCCCCCTCTCTCCCCCCAAGTCAGAGCTTCAAGCGTTTCCATCCCCGAGATGGTGTGCATCGCACTCATTGTGTATGCATATACTCATCCCCTCCTCCTCCCTCCCATCTGCCTGACACCCAATAAATGTTGTTCTTATATGTGCACTTATGTGTTGATCAGTGAAACCAGTTTGCTGGTGAGTAGATGCGGTGCTTATTTTTCCAGAATGGCAATTTTTTAAAAAATGACAATCAATACCCAATACTGGCAAAAGTGTTGAACAACATGCATTGCTGTTAGAAATGCAAACTAGCCACTTTCAAAAATTAGATGGCAATTTCTTATAAGGGTAAGCAAACATTTACAACCCAACAATCACACTCCTGGATATTTACCTGAGAGCCATAAAAGCCTGTATTCACATACATATTTCTATGTAAATATTTATACGAGGCTTATTCATAATCTCCTAAAAGTGGAAACAACTCAATAGCCTCCAAATAGTGAACACATACATATTTCTATGCGAATATTTATACCAGGCTTATTCATAATCTCCCAAAAGTGGAAACAACCCAAAGCCTCCAAATGGTGAATAAACTGTGGTATGTGTACATACATGCACATAATATACTACTACTCAGCAATACACTGTAACAAATTACTGATACATGCAATGACATGAAATTCAACAACATTTTTCTAAGTACAAAAATCCAGACTTGACTCCAAAGGCTACATATTGTATGATTCCATTAAGGTTACATACTGGAAAAGGCAAAACTGTACAGAAAGAAAACAGATCAGTGGTTGCCAGGGGCTGGGTGAGGGAAGGAGGGATTGTGGTTGTACAACTGTGACCATTCCTCAAAACTCATATACCAAAATCATACACCAAAAACAGTAAATTGCATTTTATGTAAATTATACCTGAATAAGAAAAAGCATGAAACGAAATAACTCTATTTTGCACTCTGTGGTTACTTCATGATTAACAGTAATAAAAGCACAAATTCCATTTCTTCCTAGTAATCTGGTGAATAGAGTCCATAAAATCCTCAAGAATGGAGTATGACTTTGTCAGAACCATAAGAGGTCAACCAGAATTTGAAATTCCTATATAGCCTTGTGTTGGACCAAGGCCAGTAATGTATTTTTCAGGAATTTAAATGCTTCAGATGAACCCTTTTCATGGATATGGTAATTCTAGGAGTCCTCATTTTGCATGAGCAATCGGCACCTGTTTTCAGCAGCAATCTGACATGGGGGCAGGACTCAGTCAAGTCTGTCTCCCCAGAGTTCAGTTTTTGAAAAAGTTTTTTTTTTTTAAATCTAATTCTATGACTTCTTCATGCCTACACTCAAACTCTTCTCTGAGCCCTGGAGCTCAACAGTGCAGCTTCTCTTCTACCAGGTCTTATCTGACTTCCTTTGCCTATCTGACTTATGGCATTTTTCATTGTGGCTGATTCTAGCTGTGCATGCAGGAGGAACCTATTATGACCCACAGAGGTAGGAATGCAGGAGGTCTCAGATACCTTGCTGGGTTTATTTCTCTCCTGTGTGCCCAAGAGAACTACAATTGAACTTTCAATACTATAGATTTCCCTCCTGTCCAATACTATCCATTTAACACCTTATCCCATCTTTTACAATCTGCATTTCCCCAACTTTTATGAAAGAGACAGTCCAAATTCTCCATTTGCCAGCTCTGATCCCACAGCCTCACGCCAAGATTTTAAAACATCCTAAGGGGAACAAAACAAAAGAAAGCAAACAAACTAATCTTTTCCCAAAACTTGTGGCCTTGGAGAAATACTACTCAATAACAACTATCTGGGCTTACTGACAACATCTCCAACCCTAATGTCAGTTGCATCCCACTCCGGCAAGGTCATCTTCTCCCTTAAATAAAACCATGCCTGAATAAAAATATTTAATTTTCTAAAATTACAAATAAAGGAGTGTTTTAATCCTTTAGACAAACCGTCTCGAGGCCATTTTAGTTGATTGCACTTGGGAAGCATAGATCATCCTGGAAATGCTGAAACTTAAAGATTAATTGCTCAGACCCATTGAAAGTCCAAGCAGTGTCTGATCTACATGATCGAAACAAGTGCATACACTCATTCATATTTTAGGCAAAAATTTAAATAGAAATTATTTTTGTATCATTTACCAATAGAAATTTTATATCACATTTACATATACTTTTTTTTGGAGAATCCTATTCCATAGTAGAAAATTATTTCTAAATGTCTGCCCTCTATCATTTAAAAACAAGAAAATTCACTCACATAAATCACAAAGATCAAAGATTCAAGCCGACTTTAAGGTGGAAAGTTTCAGTACACATTTTAAAAGAGTTATTCCTAATAAAAAACTTTAACTTGGAGCCCGTTTTCTCCTAAGCCACTTTTTCAGGGAAAGTCAACAAAAACAAAGGTCTTTAAACTTTGTTAGTATTACTATTAAATTTTCCTACATTTAAAACTTTGTCTATTTAAATACTTGATTTTATAAACTCTGTATTTCACACCATTTCTACAAGGAGAGTCAGCTCCATGAAAGTTAAAGCTTTCTCATCTCTGTTGTCACTACTTCTCACTTCTAAAAGCCCTAGCTGCTATCAAATCTCTGCCTGAAAAGTTAGCAACTGCTTATTTGTTGGAGTCATGATGGGGTCTTCAAGACCTCCCTAATTTCCTTTGTTACCATCCGTGGCATCAGGCCCTGAGGCATCTATTTGAGACACCTATTTGGGCCTCTACCTGAATATCAGACTTTCTCTCCCTTTGGAGTTCCAACTCTCTTTGGTGCTAAAGAATAGAAATAATAAAAAATAAAATTGGCTAAAATGAAAAAAGAAGATCAGGAAGTAAGATACCCTCATGTTCCCAGAACTAGAGAGAACTAGAAATATTTGGTAAACAGCACTAATGACCACCATAGCATAGGAGCAAAGGCAGTATTACTTGACATGGCTTTGCCCTTGCTTCTAAGTTCCATCTGGGATTACAGTTGTCAGTGGCACATTCCATGTAGGTAGGGTCCTCCCAGATCTGAGAAAGTAACTGAATTGTTGTTTCATATACCACTGCCCTTCTATTCTCAGGCTCACACACCATCTGAACAATTTGAATAATCTAAGTGCTTTAATTTAGGGAATGTTTACAAACATTGAGCTCTCCTGTTTTTGAATACAACTCAGAATCAGTCTGGGTAGGAAACATAGTCAGTATGCTGAGAAGTACCTTGTACAACAGCTTTCTGGTGTCCTTGAAAGCTCATTTCCCCTTGGTGATTCTTCTCATGAGTCCAGTTGGAAACTTGGTGAGCTTCTTCAATCTATACACTCAGGTCTTTATTCTTCTCAGGGAGATTTTCTTCTATTTTTTTTTTTTTTTTTTTTGCTATAGATGTTCCTCCATGTGTTCCATTTTTTTTTTTTCTTCCTGGAACTCCTACAACTTGTGCATTAAATTTCCTGTGTCTGTCTTCCAAATATTCTTTCTTTTCTCTCATGATTTCCATCTCTATTTTTTTCTTTGCATTTTAGGTTATATTCCAGGCTACAAATTTGGATCTGAATAGTGAGTGTTCTCTCCTTCAGTTCGTCTACTGTATTGTACGGTTGGGAAATCAAGTTGTATAGTTTTAGAATTCTCCTTTGTGTTGCTCCTATATTTCCTCAAATGTCCTTGTTATTTTCTATTAAAGTCATTCGGTTTCTTCTAGCAAATCTGTTTACCTGGATGAGTACAATGGATCTTCCTCTCTCTGGCTGCCGAGCCCCTCAGCTGGTGTTTATTCTGTTACTATTGTTTGCTCATTGGGGCTCAGTTCTGGATTTTAGAGAGCCATAAGTTGAGGCAGTTCTACAAGTAGAGGCAGGTGAGAAAGACTCAGCCCCATACATAGGTCAAGAGTACAGAAGCAGATAGTCCCCTACAAGCAGTCACTGAACATGTCTCCCTTTGCTCTGATCACAAAGCTTTTCCTGGAGAAGTGTTCTCCTGCTCAGTTTAGGGGTCCTGGATGCTGGTCTCCAGGTATTCCTGCAGCTCAAGGAGGAGAAAAATCCCATACCAATTCTCTCCTGTAGAGCCTAAAGCTTCAGGTATCCCCAACAGCTGGAGATCCTAGCATACATTTGCCTCAAGAGAGGTGGAGAGATTGGATTTGGGATCTATATGCCCAAAGTTTCCCTCTCCACTTCCAAAACTTTGTAACTCCACTAATATTAGAGAATTTTTAATTTCAAGCCATAAATCAACTTTCAATGTTAAAACTCTACCTGATTTCACTCTAGGTTTATTATAAGCATTTTCAGAAATTCATTTTGGTAAAGAAGCTTCTGATTTTTAAAAGCTACGAGATTCGTGCCATTTTTAGTGTTTCTCATACAGTCTCCTTATCACAAGACTTAACTGTCAGTGATCAAATTAACACCAGCTCCAAAGGCTAATGCTGAAGAAGTAATTTTTTCTGAATAATTAATTGGTCAGTTTCCATGAATAATAATAGTGTGTTTAAAATGTAGCTTGCTATTTTCTTTCTTACAAGACAAGATCATCCTTTACTTGGCGAGAGTAGCATTTTCAAATACACATCTTTCAAGCCAAACTGACTTTCATTTCCTCTTACCATATTGTACTTTGTCAGCATTCATATGTCAGGCTTCATATACTAAAAGATCCCAGCAAATAGCAATCAGTTCTACAGTGAGGTTTTGCAAAATACATCCTTGTATAAACTGTGATTCTCAGGTCATTCCAACCTACGTGTAAAAAGAGAATCACAATAGTAGTCACACATTAGTGTTTCTCTGATATTGCTCCTGTATAATTCCGAGAAAACATTGGCCTCTTCAGTTTCTCAAAATTCATTCTGATGAGTCTCCTTGCTGTGCTTCATGTGTTCTCCCAGAACCAGCCTTCTTGGCTCCTGTGGCATTTTCTGTTTCCCTCTTTTCCTGTACTGTTATCTCCTATCTCTAAAACTACTCTGGATGCTCAGGCCCATTGCTGAAGGTACTGTAATGAGCACACTGAAGAGGCACTCCCCCATCACTACTAAAACAGCTATTGCTTGTAGAAGATCTTAGGCCCAATGCAATTGATGCCTTGTATCTTAAAAGGCTTATTGTTCTTTATAAAAAATAGACCCATGGTGGACCTTTCTCCCATCCGTCTTCTGGACATGCCTAAATTCCAGCTGTGAAAATACCTTAGGCTCATACCAGTATATTTGGATCACATTCATTCTAATTATAGTTACTGTTATTTAAATGTAAATCCATATTTTGTCATGTAATAATTTTTCTTCTAACATTCCATTAATTTTTTAATAAAATTTTTATTTTGGAATAATTTTCAATTTATAAAAAAGGTACAAAGGTAATATAGAGTTCCTATAGAACCCATACCCAGTTTCCCCTAATGTAAACATTTTTATTAGGACGTTATATTTGTCACATGACTAAGAAACAAACATCTGTACTTTACTATTAACTAAACTACAGATTTCACAGTTTTTCCACTACTTTCCTTTTTCTCTTCCAGGATCCAATCCAGGATACCACACTGCATTTTGTCATAGTGTCTTTTTAGTCTCCTCTGGTCTGTTATCATTTCTTGTTCTTTTCTTGTCACTTTACTTTTTAAATGGTTCAAATATTTTTATGTTAGTTACACAGGAAAGGCCTGAGGCCCGTTCTGCCTAGGTACTACAGGTTATGGAAAACAATTTTCGCCATTAAATCTGAAAAGGCCTGTTTGTCAATAAAGAGAAAAACAGGAAAGCTTGCTTTATAATAGAATCACAGATTACACTGTGGAGGTTGGACTTTCCTTTACTCCCTTAAAACAAATAACCTTTTCATAGAGGCCAGGGGCAAACTTCCCTACACTTGATCCATACCCTTTTTTCTGTTGGCTGGTTTGCCACTGTGAGTCACTGGGCACGCAGAGTGCAGCACTCACAGCTAGCTGCATGCCCAACACTATCCTCATCTTCTTCCAAAAGAAATATAGTTCTGTTTAGGGTAGCAGGGGTCTGGCTACAGCTCTCAGACTTTCCTTGTAGCTATGTGTGGTCAAGTTGTAAGTGGATGTCTACTGGATGGGGCTTCTGAGAGAGCTAGTATTTTCCTGATTTTAAAAAAAAATGGAACAGCTGGCATGTATCTTTTGCACTCTGTTCTTTTTTTTTTCTCCTCCTCCTCCCCTCTGCATTCTGTTCTTTCCCCCTCTTCCTGCATGGAATATAAACTCAAGGCCTGGAGAAAGAGCAGTCAACTTGCGAGCCTAGGGACATCAAGGAGAATGAATGGGGAGCAGACCAGCTCCCCACTGCCTGTCTCCAAGCTTCTTGTTACATGAGAAAAATATAAAATAAAATAAAATAAACCCTTTACTTTTTTAAGTCAATATTTGCAAGGTTTAAGTGATATGTAATCAAATGTAACCAGATCTATAAACAGAGCCACACTTGTAACATGTACTGACCCAGTAAGTGAAGCAGATAATGACAGTCAGTAACCACTTTAAATAATCTCTGAGAAACCAAGGAAGATGAGAAAGATGCCAGGAGATTGGAGATAGACAATATTCCACATTTCAAAAGGAGCAGAAAGACCTCCCAGCTTAATCGATTCCTAGAAAAACTAAACACAATTCTTAGTAAACAGAATCACACTTCTGAAAGACTTTGCTTACTGATCTTCAGGTAAAAGTTCATTTAACTTTGGCAGCTCAACAAGCACAAATGAATGCTTAAGCCAAGGTCCATCCCAGCTTAGCAACATTTCTCTGCCCTGGTGTTAAGAGCCCTCCTTGATGTGAGAACAAACCAATCATGTGTGCTGATCCTCAGAGTGAGGCAAAATTCTGTGTGAGTTTGTGGCTGATGAGGGAAACACATGGGGAGGGCTAGATCCACAATCCAGTTTTGACATCATTGCAAAAACATGTATTGTGTGCAGATCCTGGTTAAACTCTTTACATAGATTATTTCATTTGATGCTCGCAATGCCCCCAAGGAGGTGCACACTATTATTCTTCCCATTTTATAGATAAGGAAACTGAAGTACAGAGAGATCAAGTAACTTGCCCGAGAAGATTGGTTAAGGCAGAGTTTCATTTCTAACTCAGGAAACTTTAGAAATCTATCCTTTGGTTGGATCCATCTGTGCATCTTCAGGAGACTCCTACAGCCCCCATCTCCCTGAAAATTGCCATTTTCTCATGCTACTCATCACTGGCACTTTGAGATTTCTTTCTTTCTTTCTTTTTTTTTTTTTTTTACAGAGTCTCACTCTGTTGCCCTGGCTAGAGTGCTGTGGCATCAGCCTAGCTCACAGCAACCTCAAACTCCTGGGCTCAAGTGATCCTCCTGCCTCAGCCTCCCAAGTAGCTGGGACTATAGGCGCATGCCACCACGCCCAGCTAATTTTTTGTATTTTTAGTAGAGGCGGGGTATCGCTCTTGCTCAGGCTGGTCTGGATTCCTGAGCTCAAGTGATTCTCCTGCCTCAGCCTCCCAAAGTGATAGGCTTACAGGTGTGAACCACCACACCCGGCCATTCAGAGGCCACATCCCCTTCAGAGTTTATGGGACATAAGTGCATAACAAATGACAGTTGGCAAATCTCTAGTCCTTGGTATTTCAACAACATTAAAACTAATCTTTGCTTTAGTTCTTTGAATGGGAGGGCATAATTCATTGTAGTCAAGCTTACTCCTGTCTCTTCCTAGTTTTTATCTATTAGTCTGGTTTTTTGGTTTTGTCCCTCAGATTCCATATAGGTTATAGGCTCTAGCAGTTAGAAATGCATATGGCTCCAGGTTAAAGAAAAGCCACTTTTGGAAGACTTAATCAAATAAAGATTTATTTTTCTCATGTGGCTACTCTACCATCAGAGGTGGCTGGAAACATGCATATTTAGGTTTTTTAGGCTCCAAGGTAGAGGAAGGCAAGAGCAAATAGGCTTAGAATGGAAGCTGAATTAGCCAACCCCATGATTGGCTAACAGATTGCATGCTTATTCGTCCTCGATGGATAAAGAGAAAATACTGTGATTATCTCATAATGAAATAGATACTAAAATGACCTTGAAGGTTAATACTTCTATTTGCACAGGCTTATTGCTGATGTTCGGGCTATAAATATGAGTTCTGATACTTGACTCCAAGGTACAAAGGAAATTTTAATTCAAATGTCTAATATTAAGCTCTGACATGTAGAGAGCCTGGAAGTTGTCACTCTGATCCTCACAACAAGAAAAATCATTGAACAAACAGAAAAGCAATGACTTTTCTCAAACCCACAGATTGAAGGTCTCAAGGCATACTACCAGTTCAAAATCCGAGGAGACAGGTGAATACAGAGAATCACAGCAGAGATCACATTATCTGAAGCAGAAGCCACTGGAGCCAATTAGTGATAGGAAAACTTAAATGGTGGTTTTAATGAATTGCTTGAGGCTGGGTGTGGACTAGTTTGAGAGTTGAAAATTCCTGGGTGACCGATCTTGGGGAGGGAAGCTACACTGTCATGAGTTTTGCCTCTAGGAATCCCACCAAGTTCTCACAGTGAAGATCAGAGAAAAAAATCCCTTCCTGTTTCCTTCAGGAGGATGGGGAAAGCAACCACTTTGAAATATACCCGGTATCCTCCATAACAAAGTCCTGCCCTCCAAGGAAACTACTTTCCCAGAACCATTACCGACCTGGAGGAGGGGTTATTAGCCAGTGCTAGTCCCTTCTAACCTTTCTATCTCACTTAAAGGGTGAAGAAAGGCTAAGAAATACTTCTGAAGATCACAGCCCAGGGACTCAAGCCAACTAAAAATCTGATATTTAATCATAAGATTATAGAATATTTCTCCTCCCTAACACTTTGCCACCGCATCAACAGTGCTCCAGTGTAATAGCACTGGATTATAACTGAGAGAGCTGAGAGGCACAGATCATGTAAGAAAGAGTTCATAGGGAAACCCAAAGATAGCAAAAGAAACAAATATAAGGGCGCTAGAGGAAACTGAAACATCTGGCACTTACAGCTGCAGAAAACATCAAACACAGCCCTGCTCCTAGCCAGATTGACATAAAACCTCAAACTAAAAGCCTAATTAATTACCTCAGTTCCTATTACCCGATACATCATGCATGACTTTCAACAAAAAATTGCAAGGCACACTAAAAGGCAAGAAAAAACACAGTCTGAAGAGACAAAGCAAGCATAGGAACTGGACTAAAATATGATACTGATTTTGGAATTATCAGAAAAGGAAGTGGTCACTTTGGCTGCACATATACTAAAATTGGAACGATACAGAGAAGATTAGCATGGTCCCTGCACAAGGATGACATGCAAATTCGTGAAGTGTTCCATGAAAGTAATATTTTTAAATCAAAAAAAAGAAAGGGAATTCATTTTTTTAATTTCAAAATATTAAGGGGATACAAATGTTTTTCATTACATGGATACCTTGTATAACTCTTATGTCAGAGCTTTTATTTTATTTTATATTTTTAAAATTTTTTTCAGGTGCCTGTACTTGAAATATAAGGTCAGGGTTTTTAGCATGCCCATCACTAGAATGGTGTTCGTTGTACCGGATAAGTAAGTTTTTACCCCTCATCCCATTCTACCCTCTCCCTTCTTGGATTTCAATGACCTTTGCATCTCTTTGTGCCCATGAGAAAGGAAATTTAAAATAACTATGATTAATATATTAAGGACTCTAATGGAAAAAGTAGTCCACATGCAAGAAGAAATGGGTAATATAAGCAGAGAGAGGGAATTTCCAAGAAAGAATCAAATAGAAATGATAGAAATAAAAAAACACACATTGTAACAGAAACAAAGAATGCCTTTGATGGGCTCATCAGTAGACTGGACACAACTGATGAAAGAATCAGAGGAAACAATCAGTGAGGTTGAAGATATATCAATAGAAACCTCCCAAACTGAAAATGCAAAAATTAAAAATAATCAAACAAAATATACAAGAACTGTGAGAAAATTACAAAAGGTATAATATGCATAATGAGAATACCTGAAGAAGGAGAGAAGGGAGCAGGAGAAATATATGAAGTAATAAAGGGTGAGAATTTTCCAAAATCAATGACTGACACCAAATCATAGATCCGAGAAGCTCAGAGGACACTAAGCAAGATAACCAAAAAAAGTTCCATACCTAGGCATACTATGTCCAAATTGCAGAAAACTAAAGACAAGGAGAAAACTTGAAAGAAGCCAGAGGATCAGGGACATTTACCTATAGAGGGACAAGGATAAGAATTATATCAGATGTCTCAGACACTGTGAAAGCAAAAAGAGGGTAGAATAAAAATATTAAAGTATTGAAAGAAAAAAGCTAGAATTCTTTATCCAGTGAAATTAACCTTCAAAACTGAAGAAAAAATACTTTCTCATACAAACAAAGACTGAGAGAGAATTTTTACCAGTAGACCTGCCTTGAAAGAAATGTTAAAAGAAATTCTTCAGAGAGAAGGAAAATGACATAGGTCAAAAACTCAAATCTACATAAAGAAAGGAAGAACTTTCAAAAAGGAATAAATGAAAATAAAATAAACTTCTTAATTTTCTAAATCTTAATTAATCAAATGGATGTAACTGTTTTTTTTTTTTTTTTTTTGAGACAGAGTCTCACTCTGTTGCCTGGCTAGAGTGCCGTGGCGTCAGCCTAGTTCACAGCAACCTCAAATTCCTGGGCTCAAGCGATCCTCTTGCCTCAGCCTCCCGAGTAGCTGGGACTACAGGCATGTGCCACCATGCCCGGCTAATTTTTTCTATATATTGTTAGTTGTTCAATTAATTTCTTTCTATTTTTAGTAGAGATGGGGTCTCGCTCTTGCTCAGGCTGGTTTTGAACTCCTGAGCTCAAACAACCCCCCCCCCCGCCTCGGCCTCCCAGAGTAGATGTAACTGTTTTTTTTTCAAACCAAGAATAGCAACAATGTATTAGGCGATTATAGTGTATGGATAAGTGAAATGAATGATAGTAAAATTATAAGGGACAGGAGGGAAGAATTGAGAATATACTGTAATAAGGTGCCTGCACTACCCATGAAGCACTAGAGTGTTATTTGAAAGTAGACTTAAATTAGATGTAAATATATAATGTAAATTCTGGGGAGACCATTAAAATTTTTAAAAGTATAATTGATATGCTAAGAGAAGAGAAAAAATAGAATCATATAAAATACTCAATTAAAACCAGAGAAGGCAGAAAAAGAAGGGAAGTTAAAATGAAACAAGGGACTGCGTGCTGTGGCTCAGGCCTGTAATCCTAGCTCTCTGGGAGGCCGAGGCGGGAGGATTGTTTGAGCTCAGGACTTCGAGACCAGCCTGAGCAAGAGCGAGACCCCGTCTCTACCAAAAATAGAAAGAAATTAATTGGACAGCTAAAAATAAATAGAAAAAATTAGCCAGGCATGGTGGCACATGCCTGTAGTCCCAGCTACTCGGGAGGCTGAGGCAGGAGGATCGCTTGAGCCCAGGAGTGTGAGGTTGCTGTGAGCTAGGCTGACACCACGGCACTCACTCTAGCCCGGGCAACAGAGTGAGACTCCGTCATAAAAAAAAAAAAAAATGAAACAAGGAACAAGTGAAATGAATAGAAAAGAGTTACAAACTTAATAGATTATAATCTATATTGACAATCACTTTAAATGTGAACATATAAATAAGAGGTGGAAACTTTCAAGATAGATTTAAAAAGAAGACCAAACTGTGTTTTCTGTAAGAAATCCAATTTAAATATAAAGACATGGCTAGATTAAAAGTAAAGGGATGGGCTGGGTGTGGTGGCTCATGCCTGTAATCCTAGCACTCTGGGAGGCCTGGGTGGGAGGATCACTTGAGGTCAGGAGTTCAAGTCCAGCCTGAGCAAGAACGAGACCCCATCTCTACAAAAAATAGAAAAATTAGCCACACATGGTGGTGCACACCTGTAGTCCCAGCTACTTGGGAGGCTGAGGCAGGAGGACCACTTGAGCCCAGGAGTTTGTGGTTGCTATGAGCTATGACAATGCCACTATACCATAGCCAAGCCAACAGAGTGAAACTCTGTCTCAAAAAAAAAGGAGGGGGATGGAAAAAGAAAAATAAAGATATCCTATGTTAACACTAATCGAAAGAAAGCTGGAATAGCTATATTAATTTCAGACAAAGCAGATTTTGGAGCAAGGAACATTAGTAAGAATAAAGAGGGGTATTACATAATAATAAAGGGGTCAGTTCTCTATGAAGACATAAAAATCCTTCATCTGTATGCACCTAACAACAGAGTGTCAAAATTTATGAGGCAAATGTTGATAGAACTGCAAGGAGAAATAGACAAATCCACTGTCATATTTGGGGGCTCCAATACCATTCTGTCAGTAATTGATAGATCTAGTTGCAGAAAATCAGTAAGAATACAGTTGAACTGAACAGCCCCATAAATCAACTTGATCTACTTGACATCTATAGACTACTTCATCCAGTAATGACAGAATATATATTCTTCTCAAGTTCATATGGAACATTCACCAAGATAGACCACATTCTGGTGCATAAAAAATACCTTAAAAATTAAAACAATAAAAATAAAAGTATTTTCACAGACCACAATGAAATTAAATTATAAATTTCTTTTAAAAAAACAGAAATATAGATGGAAAATTCCCCCAAATATTTAGAGAACAACACACTTCTAAATAAAACCTGTGACAAAGGAGAAATTTCAAGATACACTTAAAATATTTTGAACTAAAGGAAAAAATAAAACTTATCAAAATTTATGAGATATAGCAAAAGCAGTGGTGAGAGAGAGACATAGATCAGCAATGAACAATGGAAATTTGAAATTGAAAGCACAATACTATTTACATCAGCCCTGAAAAGCAAAACATTTAGGTATATGTCTGACAAAATATGTATGGGATCTATATGAGGAAAACTATAAAATCTTGATGAAAAAAATTAAAGATCTAAACAAATGGAGAGATCTTCCATGTTCATGGATATAAATACTGAATATTGTTAAGATGTCACTTCTTCCTAACTTGATCTACAGATTCAATGCTATTCCAATCAAAATATCAGCAAGTTATTTAGTGAATAGTGACAAACTGACTGTAAAGTTTATATGGAAAAACAAAAAACCCAGAATAGCCAACACAATATTGAAGAACAAAGTTGGAAGACAGACACTATCTGATTTTGAGACTTACTATGAAGCTACAGTAGTCAAGACAGTGTGGTATTGATGAAAGAAGAGACAAATACACTCGTCACTCAATATCCACAGGGGATTGGTTCCAGCAACCCTATCCCACTGTAGATACCAAAATCTGAAGAGGCTCAAGTCCCTTATATAAAGTGGCATGATATTTGCATATACCATAATAACATCCTACTGTATGCTGTATACTTTAGATCACCTCTAAGATTACTACAATAATAATATCTAATACAATGTAAATGCTATGTAAATAGTTATACTGTATTTTTATTTGTTATTCTATTGCTATTTTTGTATTGTTGTTTGGGGGTTGGGTTTTTCTTTTTTTTAGAATTTTTTTGATCTGAGGTTGTTTGAAACCACAGATGTGGAACCCATGAATACAGAGGGCTGACTGTAGAGCAATGGAACAAAAGAGAGGGGCCAGAATTAGACCCATACAGATACAGTCAACTGATTATTGACAAAGGAGCAAAGACAATTCAATGGAGAAATGTCTTTTCAGCAAATAACGCTGTGATAACTTAATGTCTACATGCAAAAAAATTAGACACATACCTTATATCTTTCACAAAAATTTTCTTGAAATAGATCATAGACCTAGATGTAAAACACGAAACTATAAAATTTCTGGAAGATAACAGGAAAAAATCCAGGTGAATTTGGGTTTTGTGATGGCTTTTTGGATACAATGCTGAAAGCATGATACATGAAAGAAAAAATTGATAAGTTGAACTTTTTTGTAAATTAAAAAATTTCCACTCTGTGAAAGACATTGTTAAATGCATGAAAAGACAAACCATGGATTGGGAGAAAATATTTGCAAAACATGTATCTGATAAAGGGATGGTATCTAAAACACACAGAGAACTCAAAACTCATCAATAAGAAAACAATCCAATTTAAATATGGGCAAAATATCTGAAAAGACACCTTATCAAAGAAGATATACAGATGGCAAATAAGCATATAAAAAGATATCCAACATAATACGACATTAGGGAATTGTAAATTAAAACAATGAGATTCTGCTACACACCTATTAGAATCACCAAGATTCAAAACACGGGCAATATCAAATACTGGCAAGGATGTAGAGCAACAGGAACTCTCATTCATTGCTAGTGAAAATGCAAAATTGGACAGCCACTTTGGAAGACCATTTGGCAGTTTCTTACAAAGCCAAACATAGTGTTACCATATTATCCAGCAATTGCGCTCCTTGATATTTGCCCAGATGAGTTGAAAACATGTCCTCACAAAAACCTGCACAAGAAACTTTACAATAGCTTTACTTGTAATTTAAAAAAAAAAAAAAAAAACTGGAAACAACCAAGATGTCTTTCAATAGGTAAATGAATAGACAGTGGTATATCCATACAATGGAATATTATTCCATGATAAAAAGAAAAAGGCCATCAAGCTATGAAAAGACATACAAGAATCTTGAATGCACATTTCTAAGCGAAAAAAAGAACAGTATGAAAAGGCTACAAACTATATGATTCCAACTATATAATATTCTGGAAAAGGCAAAATATACAGATGGTAAAAAGGTCAGTGATTGCCAGTGGCTGGGGGTAAAGCAGATGAATAGGTGGAACACAGGGAATTTTTAATGCAATATAAATACTCTGTATTACACTTCAATGGTAGATATATTATGCATTTGTCGAAACCGACATAACTGTACAACACAAAAAGTCAACCTTAATGTAAACTATAGACTTTAGTTAATAATAATATGTCAGTTGTAATAAATGTACCACACTAATGCAAGATGTTAATAATAGGGGAAACTGCAGGGAGGAGGGGAGGTTAGAAGAGTGTATGGGAACTCTCTCCACTATCTGCTTAATTTTTCCATAAATCTAAAACTGTTCTAAAAAGTAGTCTTTAAGTTTTTTTCTAATAAAAAAGGAGAGGTCAAGGTGAGCTGAAATTGTAAGAAAAAATATCATGAAAGAAGTGAGACTTTTGCTGAGTCCTGAAGAGTACACAGGATTTCTAGAGTTGGAAAGCGCAGAAGATGTTTCAGCTAGGATTGAGACATGAAAAAGACTCAGAGGGCTCAAATTGCAAAGGAGCAGGAAATAACACCGAATAAATCAATGCAAAGACAACAGGAAGTAATTCAATGGAAGCCAGGGGCCAAGGCAGAGCCAGAAACACTGAAGCATCATTCTAATATCAGATAAACATAGGCATGGGGGCCAACTTGACCTCAGCCAGTTCCTCAACATGTATTCATTCATTCATTCATTTATTCAATATTTAGTAAACAGCTACTATGTTCCAGGCACTATGGTAGGCACTGGGGATGAGCAGTGAATAAAACAAATGAAAATCTCTGTTCTCACTAAGCTTACATTCTAGTGAGGAGACACTGACAGAACCTGCCTGGTATTTGCAAGAAACATCAAAGAAACCATTATGGCTGGAATTGAGTGAAGGGGGAAGGTAGAAGGTGAGATAGAGAAGATAACAAAAGCCAGAGTGTACAGGGCCCTACGGCCAGAAAAAATAAGGACTCTGGCTTCTACTCTGAAAGGTTTAGGTTTTGAGTGGCAGAGTGACTTGATTGACATCTGAACAGGGTCATTCTTTCTTCTGTGCTGGGGGTTGGCGGAGAGGACAAGAGTGGCTTCAGGGATACCAGTGAAGAAGTTGTTGCCATAATCCAGGTAAGAGAAGATGGTGGCTTGGGCCATGGTTTTAGCAGCGTAAGTTGTAAGATATAGATTCTGGACGCTGCTGATAGATTAGATGTGTGAGAGAAAGACAGAGTCAAAGTGACTGTTTTAGGCCTGAGCAACTAACTTGAAGGTAAGAGTTGCCAGTAACAGAGAGAGAGAGAGAAGAATATAGGAAGAGCAGGCATATGAGCAGGACTGAGTTCAGTGTCTGATTTCAGGTAAGCTATTTTGAAAGGGAGATGAGAGTGAGGTTGAAATGCAAAGTCGAGTGGGCAAGACTAAGTCACAGTATGTACCAGTAGTGAGGATAAGCATTTATTCATTCATTAAACATATGTTGAAATCAACCTTTTTAATGTGACGGGGACACAAAGATAAATAAGACATCCTGTCTGGAAGGAACTAAGAGTCCAATGAGGGAAACAGAAATATAAATAAATAATTCTAGTACATTAAGCATCATAGCTGAGGTATTTAACATTTATTGAGTCCCTGCTATATGCCAAGCAGTGAGAAGAGGAAGGAAGAGGTATGCATAAAGTTCTATAGGAGCACAAGAGAAATTCTTGCAAAGGCTGGTAAAGACATTCTCAAGGGTTTTTACCACAGCATGACATCAGGGAGTTGGCAGTAACCTGGATGCCCCATCACTAGGGATATGTATCATTAAAATCTATGAAATATTCAGGAGCAGCTAGAAACAACAAACTAGGTGTATACACAACATTGTTGAAATAGCTCAAAAACATAGTGTTGAGTAAAACAGCGGGAAACAGATTTACAGTCCAAAACGATCTCTGTAAAATGCATACACAAAACACTACCTGTCTTAAATTATCAAGGATCTATATCAAACATATTGTAGTTTGTGTCTAGAAGAAAGAGAGTGGGGATTGATAAAGATGAGGAAAACTAATATAAACAATATAAAATAAGATAAACAAGAGAGGGGCCTTGTAGGGACTGACGGTGAAAATGTGCTGAGAATTGAGGAGCAAAGTTAACTCGACTCTCTGCACCTGAGGTAAAATAACTAGCTAATAGGAATCTGGCTGATAACCCTAAGGGGAAGGGCATCTGTGGGGCCCAGGAAGCACGTGCAGAGAGACATGAAGGCATGAAAGTGCATCATTGGGTTCAAGGAACAGTACCAGGTTGAACGTGGCTTGTAGTAAAAGTGGTTGTGAAGAGGTGACATGCTTGAAAGTCCTGGGTAAATTGCACAACATCTTACATGTGGAAGGTATAATAATTCTAATCAATATCTTCCCTTTTACTCCATCGGGGTTAAAGTTAATGCTCTGCTCCCATTCAGCCTATGGTGGGATTCTCTTTCAGCCCTATTAGGGTCTTTGCCTCTTGTGACTACTCCAAAGACTCTAGTCCAATGGGCCTCTTCTGTTTACTATGACCTCAAGGAATGTGACCCTTGATCTACTGTTTTAAAGCTGGAATTCCACCAGCTGCAATATTACCTCTCTGCCTGGGAGTGGGGTGGGCAGGGAATTGGAAGCCCAACAATGTCTCTCATTCTGGGTTACCTGCCGTGGGCAGTTCACCCTGCCTTTGCCAACTCAGTGCTGCCAGTTAACTCTCACCTGTAACCTTCCAGTTGGAATTATTTCCCCTTCTCTGATTACCCCTGCTCCACCCCAGATTGGGTCATGTTCCACTATCATAGCTGTATCTATTCTTCACAGCCTTTAGCACAGTTGCAACTCCACATTTACTTTTCTGATAATCTACGTCCATCTACTCACCTAGGTTCCAAGTTCAGTGCTGGCAGTCTTTTCTTTTTTGCTTACCAATGTTTCACTAGCACTTAGCACAGTGCCTGACACATGGTAGGTGCTTGAGAAACTTCTCAGTTGGATACAAGCATTCCAGACAACGGGAACATGGATCCAGTTGGATACAAACACGGTGCAGAGGCAGGAGTAAGAAAGGTAGGATTTGTTCTACAGGAGAGGGTAACAAATTGCAAGAAAGTGCACCGGTCCCAGACACAGGTTGTGTGAGTGCTACATACGTCTGCCCCACTCTCTGGTACAGGGTGGGAATAAAAGTAGGGGGCGGAAATGCACTTTAAAGAAATTAGCAAGTGCTTAACACATTCCTTTTTAACGCATGTCAAGTAAGAAACTAAACTGAGGAAATGAGACTATGCGGGTCAGTGCCGGATCTGAGGAAGGACTAACATTTCCAGAGGTCCTGACGCAATGTATTGACCCTCAAAGGGCACTGGATGTCTCCACAGAAAACCCCAAAAATCCCTTGGTGGGAGGGCGTGACTTTCTGCCCTCTGCCTCTAAGGGTCACACAAGCCTGGGTCACCGTGGTTGCCACCGTTACTAACACAAAGTCTTCTCCAATCTAATCCTTCACCGTTATTCTCGTCCTCCACTCCACTTCCAGCTTAATCAGGCTCTGCGCTACTTTGAAAAAACCAAACCAAACATCCCCCTCCAATCCTAGCGAGGTTGAACCCACATAACAGGATGCAGTTGATCTCCTAGGGAGGCCCTTTCCCACACCTCCACTTGCACCTCAACATAAATGTACATTCTGGCCCTCGCGAGGCGGTGCGACCTGTCGCCTCCCTTCCCGCCTTCCCGCTCTTCGCGGAGCCCGCGCACGCCCAACCCAGGAGCCTCAACGTCGGATCCCGCACGCTAGTCAGCTCCCAACAGCGCGCAGGCGCGCGCGCCAGGTCTGCTAGGAAAGAGAGGGCGGGGCCGAGGGGCTGAGCCCACGGGGGGAGGGACGGCGTCGGTCACGTGACATGGTTTCACTGTTTACACGCGCAGCGGGCCGAGCGTTCGGCCTCAATCAGGCGCTCGGCTCCGTTTCGGTTTCACTTCCGGTGAAGGGCCGCTTCTGAGCGGGCGGCGGGCAGACGGCGAGCGCGGGCGGCGGCGGTGACGGTGGCGCCGCTGCCGGGGGGCGTGCGGCAGCGCGGCGGCGGCGGCGGCTGGACCTTGAGCGCCTGCAGCCCACCTCTCGGGGGCGGGCTCCCGGCGCGAGCAAGGTTGTCGAGAAGATGGAGGAGCTGGTGGTGGAAGTGCGGGGCTCCAATGGCGCTTTCTACAAGGTACTTGGCTCCAGGGCAGGCCCCATCTTCGCCCTCACTGCCCTCCCTTTTCTTTTCAGCGTCGGCGGGAGACAGGCCTGGGGCCCTCTTTCCGGGTGCCGTGCCTGGGTGCTAAGGCGCGTTCGGCGGGATGTTGTTTGGGAGGGAAGGACTGGACTTGGGGCCTGTAGGAAGCCCCTGGAGCCACGCTCGGTCTCCGACGAGAGGCCCCAGCGCCTATCGGAATGAGAAACGGGCGAGAAGAGGAGGGTGTCCTTTCCAGGCCAGGCCCAGCCAGGGAGAGCTGGGGATGGGCGAGGGCCGGCGGCAAGTAGGAGATCCCGGCGGGAAGGGCCAGAATCGGCTCTAAGTGATGGCTTATTTCTCCTTTCCTAAATATCCTCTCCCAGTGGGATCCGGGCCTGACGTGTGGGTAGTTGCGGAGGAGCCTGGGGCGCTTCAGTCGGGCTGCCTCCTGCCGCGCCGAGAGGATTTAAGGTCTCCTTTGGGTTTGCTTTTTTTTGGTCCAGCATTGGGACTTCGGAGAGCTCCTCAGTTCTGGGCGAGGGGTGTGGAGAAAGAGTAGTAAGCAGTAGTTAGCACCAAACCACAATGGCAACTGATTTTTAGTGGCTTCTCCTTGTGGATTTCAGAGGAGATTTTTAGACCCAAAAGTTTCAGAAAGACCCCAACATATCCGAGCAATTCATTAAAGAAGTTGGTCATCGTGAATATTCGCGGGCCCCCTCCCTTTTTATAAATAGGGGTAAATTCAGGACTACAGATATTTTGGTGTCTAAAAACATTAGCAGCTCTGCCACTTAAAAATTGTGTATATGTGTCTGAGTCTCTGAAGACGTAAATATTTGCCACGAAACTTCAGAAATTAACTGAAAGTATATTACAAATAGGAATTTTAAAAACAGTATTTGGAAATATTTGTTTTGTGCTGTTTAAGAACTTGACCGTATTCCCTTTGACTTTGTAATGTTGCAGTGGACTAGATTGTTGGGGTTTTAAATAGGCATTCGTGGTTTTATTGTGCTTTTTAAAGTTACACAGTTGCAGATGAATTAATATCTTACTTTTTAAAAGGGAGATTTAGAAACAGTTTCATACAGCAGTGTGTTACTTGTCAGGTACCTACTGTAGAACTAGTAATCTATAAATTCTCGTTTCCTCTTGAATGTCTAAATTCTGTAATATCCCCCCTTGCTGCAGTGTTTTGTCAATAGAAGGTGCACGTGGAAGGAAGCATGGGAAATAGTTATTACCATTGTCCACAATTGTTAAATTTGTTAAGGATTACGTGAATGTTTCAAATGGGACACATTTGGCTGTAGGAAAATAAACAATTGACTTTATTTGACATACGTGTTTACCAATTTTGTGGAGACCTTTGGAGATCAATATATTTCATAAATGAGTAAAGTATGTAAACTGTTTTGTACTTTTAGCAGAAAGATAAAACCTTTTGCTGTAAAAGGAAGCAAAAAATAACACAGCATTTATGTTCATAACAGTCTCACCGATGTAAAATTGTTTTAGTCGGCTCTGCGGTCAAAATTTTAGCTGCATTTATTTCATTGATCCATAATTTCTACTGGTTAATTTGTATAGAATCGTTCTGGGTCCAGGATTGGTAGTTTTGGTCACTAGATTTGTGGCGCTAACTATAATATGTATATGAGTAGGGGCTAAAGGTTAAGCAGTATTCGAATTGATCTGTGATGTCAGTTTAGATTGGACACCACTGAAGTTTGCTTGCCATAGAGGGCAAGTAGCACATACTGGTGTGGAAGGATTTATTGTTCTCTTCTAGCAACCTATGATTTGCTCCAATGATTTTGCTTGCAAACTGACTGGAATATAAGAAATGCCACCTATTTTTGCTGTTAATCCCCCTTTTTGGTTTTGTTTTTTTAACAAAGTTGCTTAATTTGAAGGTGAATAAAAAAGAATAGGTGTCCTTCAGTTCTGTGAGGGGAATAATACTTGAACAAATGTGTGCAGAGAAATTGCTGTTATGTTTGTTTAAGGTGGAGTTCTAAGAAAACCTTAAATGATCTGTATTGATGGAAAAACGGTTTCTATAATGAAAAGGGTTGAAATTTTTATATGACTTATAATATTGATTTGAGTTATAAAAGTAAAGCAAAAGTAAACTGAGTTGCTTGTCCAATGGGATGGACAGGAAAGACAGGAAATAAAGACCAATGAAAATTGAACTACTGTGGAAAAGTTTTACATTTATGGAAAAAGAAGTAGGAACCTTGTTCATCAAGTTGATAGAAAAGCTTTAAAAACTAAACAAATCAAATGTCTTTAGTATAATCGAATTCAGACTTTGATTTGCCTAATTGAACCACCATATTCCTAAGGACAATTCTCCATTGTCTGAGCATGTTGTCCAAGTGTGCAGTATAAACTGGTTAGAGTATATGTTGGGAACTGTTCGATTCTTTCTTTTTAAAAAATAGCTCAGGCTCAGGATTCAGAATTAACCGTCAAACCTAAACCCTAAGATTGTAACAACTCTCTTCTATTTTTTTTCCCTCTGGTGTTTATTCTTAAAAACCTAAAACATTTAATAATCACCAGCGCCACTACTTTTATGCTTAGGTGTATTCTTTGACTTAGAAAAAAGTTGGTCACGTGTACCACTTCTAGAGCCCTTAGGGGTATATTTTTTAAACCATGAAGATACTTCTCATAAAATCTTTACAAACATTTTCTAGATGAATAATGTCAAAATAAGGTCTATATTCTAGGGGCATCTGGTCCAAATAATGCAGTTTTCTTTGGACTAGGCGTTATAATGTGTTGAGAATGGTAATGAATTAACTGTATTTTAGATATGGAGTGCCTGTCATTCCAATACAGATGCATTAATAAATCCTAAAATTTGTAGGTTTTATGTGCTAGTATGAAAATTTCTACAGATGGATAAATCATATGTTGGAGACATAAGATAAAAAACCTTTTTGTTTTCTGAAAATACAGTGGCTCATAGGAGATTCGTTATTGTGATATGGTGTAATTATGCTAGATGGCAATTTTATTGTTAGGTTATACTTTAATCTTATTTTTTAAGTTTGGTATCTGAAGACAGACATTCATTTGGTGAATATTATTATGGCAGCTAAAAGCTAAATGTGATAAAATGTACAAACAAGAGGAAGTTTTTTTTTAAATGAAGACATTATTAGTGGCCTAACATGCCATTTTAGCAACATAGCCTGCTAGAAATTACTGTTTTACTGCAAATAAACTTGCACAGGGTTTGCAAATGTATAAGTTTATAAATAAACTTGCATTCATGTTTTCTCTGAAGGCTCTTGAGTTAACTTTGCATAAAGGTGTTATTCTGTACTTCCAGGAAGTGAATTATTCAGGTCAGTTACAATTTTTTCTTCCCAGAGTCTAAATACCCTTTTTAGTGTTTAATATCTTTGTGGATGCATCCTTTTTTTCCCTTTTGTCTTTTTTTAACTTTTTTTCCTTTTTCTTTCTCCACATGTTCTATTTTTTTAAATTATTTTTATATGGAACGCTTCACGGATTTACATGTCATCCTTGTGCAAGGGCCATGCTAATCTTCTCTGTATTGTTCCAATTTTAGTATATGTGCTGCTGGAGCGTGCACATCTCCACGTTCTAAATCTGCTTTTGTTCCAACTCCATACTCAAGTATTCTCATAACCTCCAAATGATTAATTAAATGCAAAATTCAGTGGTATAGTACTTGGGTTTCTGATTCTTGCCCACTATAGGAATGTGCTTCCTGCGATGATTAGAATCATGATTATGGTAATAGTTAACAGGTGCTGAGTGCTTTCTAGGTGCCAGACACTGTTCTAGGTGTTTTACCTCTGTTAATTTATTTAATCCTCCCCCAGAAATTTGAGATACTGTTATTCCCATTTTTTTTAGATGAGGATGTAGATATACAGAGAGATTATGGCAACTGTCTTTCTACTAAGAGGCAGAGCTATAAAGGGTGGGATCTGGGGTTAGAAATCAGGCATCTCACTTCCTGAAGTGATGAAATTTAGCTTGAGGAGATTAATTCAGTTTGATTTTCTGCTCATTTTTCAATTTCATTGTGGTCTTTGATTGTGTATTTGTTACTACAACACTGCCTTAGCATCCTCTAACTATAGTTGAAAGGTTATGTTAACCAATTTTTACTGTTGATACAAAGATGTTGTGAAATATTCAGTTTGTGTATGAGCTTCCTTTTTTATTAACTCTTGCACCTTGACATATATCGCTGTAATTCTTCATGTGAATGCCTATTAAGGAAAGGTAAAGTTAGAAATCTTTCATCCTGCTAATAAGCTTGCTTTTGTTACATAGGGAGTATTTCATAAATACTCAAGTTAGAATACATACACACAAGGAAAATTAATAACTCATTAATATTGTTCGCTCTCTACATGTCTGTGTTGTCTTTTGGTCAGGATGAGCCAGAAAGAATTGTATTTTTTTTATAATTTGTGGTAAATGCCTTTATGAAGTGACATGTTCTGGACACATGCTATAGTCGTAAGGACTGTTGATGAGGTTTATTGTTTCTGTTTGTTCATTCCCTTACATAGTTAGTGCCCATATGCAAAGGGGGACAAAGTGATAACTCGCTTTATGTATGAAGCCTTGGGTTTCAGTTGAATTTTATCACATTTCATATGTCCCTGTCCTCTCCTGCAGGTTTTCCTTAGGGAAGAATATTTTACAATGTAGCAAGTTTTTTCTAATGAAAATTATCATAGCACTACATGTTTTGTCTTCAGTAAGTGGTAGAAGCCTACTGATACTGTAGTAGTTGTATTCAGTGGTGGTCGGGGACTTACACTGAAATTCTGTACTCAATAACCTTTCTTGTCATCAATGCCTCCTGTTTGTAAGACAGTTTACTAAGCTAAGGAGTGTAAGGCGTAGTAGAGGAATAAGAGTTTACCCAAATAGGGATGGACTTTCTTTGTTTCATTAGTCCTGGTAATGTAATGTTTGAATTGTATAGCTCTAGTCATTACATACCTTCGTTAAGCATGATTTTTGTGATTGTCTCTT
This sequence comes from Avahi laniger, assembly GCA_963575035.1. Lineage (NCBI taxonomy): Eukaryota > Metazoa > Chordata > Mammalia > Primates > Indriidae > Avahi > Avahi laniger. Next base: position 61,355 of record CAUYSK010116277.1, read on the forward strand.
TGGCCCAGTAGCCAATAAATTGGGGATTTTTAAAAATTTCGTGTTTATTCTCCCCAGTGGAGAACCGTATCTGTCTTTAACTGTACTTTGTCACCTTTCTCAAACCCTAAATATTTTCATCACATTTTTTATTCCCAGAGTCTAAGTAATTTTTTTTAGTATTCAGTATCTTTGTGACAGCATCTTTTTCTTTCTTATCACAATTTTTAAAGCTTTTTTTTTAAGCGTGCTTTTCTTTTCTTGTTGGGATCTAACTCTTCCAAATACAAGAGCATTTATGGTTCGGCATCTTTTATAAAATATGTTCTTCTCTACTTTATCTCTCATTTATGTAGTGCTACTTATGTGTGTAATTTTATTACAACAACATTAGGAGGCTGATCCAGTTCCTTATTTGCAGACAAAGAGTCTGAGGTCCAGAGATCACTTCTTGGAGAGCCCCACAGCTGTTATGTGGTAGAGCCAAGATTTTGAACCTAGGTCTGATTCACAACTCTTGACCACTAAGCCCACTGACTCTAATAAGAGCCCTAGCTCTCATCTAGTACAGTGTAGTTCCCTTTGTGCATTCATTCAAATTCATTCAATTTACTGTCTTTGGAAACCTCTTAGGAATCTCCTTAACCTGTTTTCTCCGCAAACACCCAACTTTGCTTGAGAGATAGGGATCACAACAAAATGTAGTTTTCCAAATTGTTGATGGGTGGGGTGATAGTGCTCTGGAGGTAGCCAGAGAAGCAGGGTATGGGGTGGGGTGGGATAAGGGAAGGATCAAAAGGAGGATTACTGGAGAAAGTTTGATGAGAAGCAGAAAGAGGAACCCTTGTTGGAGTGAAGGTTTAATAAAAGGCCTTAGAACTCACAGAAGGAGGAGGTGTTTGTCCTTGGTGTGAGTGCAGGCCAGAGACAACCTATGAGTTTCTTTTATTCTGCTTATTAAAGCAGCAACCAGAAGGTATTGCATGCCTTCTTCCTTCACTTAATATGAAAATGGTGGCTTAAAATGACAGATTTTGAAACAATCATGCAAACATTCATACAGATAAGCCTCATTAACTCGGAAGGCAGTGGCCCTATTAGGCTATGATTACTCAAACCATTTCTGACACCACATCCAGAATTGTATTCAGAGCCTGCAAAAACTTCTAATTTCTTTTTGAATAATCACAACACTTGCAGACTTCCTCTTTGGCGGGAATGTTTGATTTTAGGAAATAAGCAAATGTGGTGAATAACTATGATTAAACTGGGCAATAATTTTTAGGCAAATAGAAAAAAATAAAAATATAGCAATGTAGTAATAAGGCTGACAGTAGAGTGCTTTCATGATGGGTCCAAAAACACTGCCCAACATTTGTAAAGGTTTTACATCAGCGCTGTCTACTACTAAGCCATATGTGGCTTTCGAACACTTGAAATATGTCAAGAGTGAATGGGAGACTGATTTTAATTTTATTTAATTTTAATTAATTTAAATGTAAATAGCCACACATGACCAGTAGCTTACCATGGTGGACAGCATAGGCGATAGTATTGGAAAGATGCTTGATTTACTGAGAACAGTTCTTCACTCAGCTACAATAAGGTTCTGTTAGCTGACTAAAGTACTTAATATTTTTAGCATATAATATACAGTAAGACACTAATGTTAATTACTGCCAAGACAGGAAAACATTATAAAACTTTAGATAAGGATGAAGACAAAAGCAATGGCCCTTCTTTGTAAATAAGGGATCGATCAATCACCTAATAAAAATCTTGATTTTAATTCATAATATAATACCACGCAAAAAAAAGCAGATTGTTAATTTGTTATTAGCCATCATACAAACACAAAGGAGAAATGGGGGCCAAGGAAGTTCTCCTTCCCATTCTCCATAGTTTTTATGATTTAAATTATAAAACTAAGAGCCTAACAGTGACCAATTCCTGCCAGTTTAACTCAAAATCTGACTTCTCTGTTGCTTAAATAGTAGTGTGAGGCAAGCAGCCCAGTAGAGTACTGGGGGCATGCACCCCTATGAAATCTAGTATATTCTAAAACATCATGGTCAATATTAAAGTAGAGTTCTCAAAATACGCTATAGAAATAATAATTTAGCCACTTTGGGTATAACAGAACACATGGATGCCATTATAGTCCACCTTGATCTTACAAGGGAACTTTAATCTTTTAACATAGCTTTACTTTTAGTCATTTAAGCTTTATTTGAGAAGTTCATTATCTCTAAGTTGCTTCCATGTCAGTGTTTTCCAGGGCCTGACTCAGCTTCCATAGTTTTTCTTAGGAGCAATTAATTAATACTTGATTCCATATGCTTTAATTTGACATTTTGGGAAGTTCTGTTTTTTTTTTTAAAAGAATCCTTTTATGTCAGGTCTTTGAAATCATATTTGCTTACCAAGACGTTTGCATTGAATCGTATGTTTAAAATATTTATTGGACACCCAGTATATGCCAGAAGTTGTACCAGTTACTGAGGACAGAGAAGTTAAAGAATGGTTGTAATCTGAACTAGTTATCTTCCTGATATCCAAGATGGATATCAATATCCAAAGTCACAAGGATTTACACAATGTTTTCTCCCAAGAATTTTACAGTTTTAGCTCTTACATTTAGATTGCTGATGCATTTTCATTGATTTTTGTATATAGTATGAGGTAAAGGTCAAAATTTAAAATATATTTTTGTATGTGGATGTCCAATTGTCCCAGGTCCATTCGTCGAAAGCACTATTTTTTCCCATTGAATTGCCTTGACTTCTTTGTTGAGAAAGGATTTACTTCTGTCATATGCAAGCTGTTTCTCAATGTCTAAGCTTTTGTGCCTCCTGCCCCTTAGACCTAGTGAAATGCCTCTCCATCTTCCACTCCCTTTTGTTTGGTTAATTCTTCCTCATCCTTTAAGGTTCAGTAGGAACCTCACCTTCTTCAGTATGTCTTCCCTTATCAACCTATTGCTACCACCTATGCCATATACCTTTTCCCCAAGTCTGGGAGAGGAACCTCTTAGGCAATGATCCATTTAATATTAATAGATATTTATTGTGTTCATACTAGGCACTTTGAAATATAACTAAATAAAATAAGACCTGGTATTACCCTCAGGAAGCTTATTGCTAGTGAGAAAATGGACTATAGTAACAGAATGGAGTAAGTTTATGGTAGGGATAGGCATAGGTTGCTGTGAGAGTGCAGACAACAGGAATTTAACCTACTCTTCTGGGTTTTCCCATTGAAGATGACCTCAGAATTGAAACATAGAAGACTGATAGGAGATAGGCAGGTAAAAAAGAGGGGAAGGACAATAGGAAAGAAAGGAAAGGCCCAGAAACTTCAGAGTATGGCACAAGTAGTTTAGCATTGCTGGATCACAAACTCAAAGGATGTGAAAGATGAAGCTTGAGGGGTAGGGGCAGATCATGACAAGCCTTTTACAGCCAGAGGAGTTTGGCCATGATCCTACAGGCAGGGAGAAACCACTGAAAGAAATGTACAGAACAAATCTGAGTAAGAAGCTTAAATCTCTCCAAGCCATTTTAAAATGAATTGAGATACAAAGCCCTTTGCGTTTCTTTATGCTTTATCCTACTCTTCTAATTGTCAGCAAACAAACAAACCCAAACCCTCCTTTTCTATACCTACTAAAAACTTCATTTTATAGAATTACAGACAGCATGCTGATTAAAGAATTCTTGATAATTAGTTAGCTATTACTTTAGTTCTATCTGTCTGCAGATTACTGGTCATTGTGTCATCAGATATATGGATTTTATGTTATATTTTTCTCCAAGGCCTGTGAGATTGAGAATTTAATTAAACTGTAGCAATTGGACTTTTTTTAGTGGCGTTTGTAGCATATGATTGTTATATTTAATTATTTGCTGTTGTATTCTCCTAAAATTTTGTTAAGCAGAAAAAGATAGATTACAACAGGTCTATACTGGCTAACATATGGCTCTGGAACGATTTTCTTAGTTTTCAATATTTCTAGCCTAAAGTGTATATAGAGCTTTGCACTCACCACGACATTGTAAATTCCAGTATGTTTGTCTCTCTTCTGAGATGTGGAACTCTTTGGAGCAATCTGGTTTTTTTTTTTTTTAATTTAATATTTTAAGTAGCACATAGTAGGTGGCAATATAGATGTGATTAATGAATGCTCCTCAAAAACTGACCCTCATTCGAAGCTCCATTGTATTCTTAAAAACATAAAAACAAAAGTGATTTTTAAGCTTAAAAATTAATTTAACTGTGGTGTTTTTCTTACAGGCATTTGTAAAGGATGTTCATGAAGATTCAATAACAGTTGCATTTGAAAACAAGTAAGTCTCTTGATATAGAATTTTAATGTTCAGGTGCTTTAATATTTTATGCTAATTCCTTTTACTCTTCATTTTTTAAATTTGAGTTTAGTTTAAATGTTTTTCAGGAATGGATCATTATGTTATTGACCAAGATGTTTCTGAACAGCCCAATATTAAACCAATGGAATGGTCGTTAGCAGTCACTCCTGCTAATGACCTCAGAGGTCCCTTATTGTCTAATATTGATCCTTACATCTCAGTTCGCTTGAATGTGAAGAAATAAACCAGATTCTTCTATATTAGTAACTGAGAGTTTGGATAAGATTATTTGTGATTTTTAAAAGATGAAGATGAAGGGATTCATGATTATTGGTTTAAAAAAAAGCTACATGTGAGTTTAATAACATAAAATCTAAAGCTGATAACTTTAGTTATCTGGTGTATTTTTTAAAAAAATTTTTTTCCTCACAACACATAAGGAGCAACAGTTTAGTATATTTTATCAGAAATAATCATTTACCCGTTAACTTATTTTTTTGTTTCATATGTTTATAATCAGTAATAGCAGTAGCTAATCTTTTCTGTTTCCTTTTGCTCGATGGGAAAAATCAAAGTATTTATATGTCTAGGAATATTAGCTGTATGAAACCATCAACAGTATAGGTGTTAACATTTTATTGAGGGAAACAAGCCTCTTGACTAAATTTTTTGAATGGTAATGAAAGCTATTTTCATGGTAGTGGGAAAGTTTCTAAAGTACGTATAATCTACTTAACCAAAGTATAGATGTGGGCCATGATCTTAGAATTTTACTGAACTCTGACGAATAGTTAGACAGTTATGACATTTTGGCTTTTATGTCCTGAGAGAATTAATAGTATATCAAAAGCAGGCCATAAATCTATAGAGACAGAAAGTAGATTAGTGGTTGCTTAGTGCTTAGCTGGGGCGGGTTTGGGGTGGGGGGGATAATGAGGGGGAAGCCATAGCCAAAGAGTACAGGATTTCTTTTTGAGATGATGAAAATGTTCTAAAATGGACTGTTAATGATTGCACGTATCTGTGAATATGCTAAAAACCATTGAATTGTATATTTAAATTGATGAATTATATGGTATGTGAGTTGTATCTCAATAAATCTGCTAAAATGTAATATGTGATCCAGACATATTGAGCAATAAATAAAAAGCATCTTCTGAAATCATGTAAAAGCAGCCCTGCATTTCAGCATCTAGAAAATAAATTCTGTAATTAGACTCTTAGCAGATTGTTTTGGCTAGCAACAGGACAAAGTAGTATCCTTTGATGCCTGATACACATTTAGGGAGCCAGAGAAAATGATTGAGAGTGTCCAACCCTATTTATACCTCTAGACTAATAATCTCACTTCAAAATAGAAGTTTGAATAATGGAATAACTTCCTTTGAATACATAAAGCCAAAAGTTTCAGAATTTGCCTCTTCGCTGTTTCAAGAACCCATGGTTATATAATAGACAACAGCATCACACCTCTAATGGAGAAATCTTTTGATAACTGGGAGAGTAATTTCTTTCTTGTAATTATACTCTTCAGTTACTTTACTTAGTCCCATCACTAGGAAAACACTCTTCCCTGTAAATGGATTGTTATCTTTATTTGCCACTCTTAGTTTCTCCTGTAGTCTGTAATCTAAAATGTTAAGCAAACACTAATTTCCTCTATGCCTTTAAGAATTTGTCTAGTTTATACACTGATATATCAGATTTAGTTCTTTTTGGTTTTCAATCAGATTTTTACCATAAGCTTAAAATTATTCCATCTTTGGATCTTCTAATTATTTATCTCCTGCATGTATCTGCATTGAAGCTTCTCTTCAAGCCCCTTGTCATCCTGGGAATTTGAAATAGATCATCTGTTTTTCCTTGTGTTCATGAAGTATGTTTAAAACACAAAACTGAGTTTCAGGCCATCATGAGGATTTAATGGGTCCCTACCAAAATAGTCTCTTTCCCCTTGTGTGTTTCTTTTTTGTTTTTCTGTTAAAAACAAAATAAGAAAGCGTTTTATAGAACTTCGGGTTATATTTACCTTTTCTTTCATTCATGAAGAAACTCTTGTTACTATGATAACAGGTTGTTTTAGGTGCTTGGTTTTTATTAATACGTGCTTCCTAAAGATTTCATAAAGCATAAAGGTGTTTCTATAAACATTTTTGAATAACGAATTTAAATTTTTATCTCTATGAACTTAAGACTTAATTCTTCCTTCTTTGAAACCAAGAAAATATATATATGATTTACAAGTAAAATTTAGCAATGAATTAGCATTATAATGTGTTAAAAGTCACTAACTTTCAATAAATATAAAAAGCCTTTTCTGAAGTAAAGACAATTTTTTTAAGTTTTATAGTTTTCAAAATAGTTTCCTCTGTATAATAATTCAGGAAAAGGTTCAGTCTAAATTAGGCCCTAATCACATTTTCACAAATTCTGACTTAATTATTTACCCTCTTATATAATAGCTCTTCTTAAAAAAATAAAAACAGCACTTTTGTCAATAGAATTTTACTAAGAAAGCCCTTTAGCAAAATATTGACATAATGCATAGAATAGATCTCAATATTTGCTAATGAAATACCCAAAAAGAATCCAGAAGTGACTACTCCAGTAGTTGAATTTTCAGTGTTTTGGAAAGTCTGACTTTTAATATTTTATATCATTGTGGGTATAAAAGAATGATTTGGTATCTTTCAAAATTGTTCCATATCATTTTAAATTTAAAAAACATAGGCAACTTAATCGAACTCCTATAGGCTGTCTCCATCGGGTTTCTGTGGTTTAGGAGACCCCACCATCCCAGTGCATGCTGATAACGTCATGCTGATCAGCATCCATGACAAGGATTGACCACCTCGTGGGATCTAAAATTTAAAGGGGGACAAGTGAGTTGTGAATTGCTAACATGCTGACTGCCCCATTTTGCTTGGGAATTAGCAGGCAGTTACTTGGACTTTGGAATGTGGTTACAATTCCTTTGCAAGTGAAAGTATGTTGATGTTACTAACAATTAATGATACTAACATTTAATTTAAATATCAAAGGAAATTTCTGTTGTGGTCTTTTAAAATTCTGAGAAGCTGAAGTTATTATAAAAAAGACTTTAAAAATCATGATGTTCTGTTGTGTTTAGAGAAATATTCCAAATAGAAGTACAAGGCTGCTGTGCTGCATGCAGACTTTGTTGAAATGTTCCTGTTGCCATTATGCTGCACTCAGCAGAAACTGACCCATTTTAAAGCATTTGCTTCTTTAAACTAGAAAAAGAGGGTCACAGTTACCCAAAAGTTGATGGCAGAGTGTTCACTGTTTCAGTTAAACATGAAAAGCATGCTAAATAATTGTATATTTGCTTATTTGCAGTTGGCAGCCAGAGAGGCAGATTCCATTCCATGATGTCAGATTCCCACCTCCTGTAGGTTATAATAAAGATATAAATGAAAGTGATGAAGTTGAGGTGAGTTCCCCTGCTGTAGAGTTATTAAGCACTGAAGGAGTTGGGGTATTTAATTCGCCTGTGCTTTTTTTTAATATGCCTTGTCTTTAACACTATTTAAATTACTTTGAAAATTATAGCTGAGATGGACATGTGCTTTTGACTAACCCATCTTAATAATGATTTGAAATGATATGTGGTGCTTAAATTTTGCTATTTGAGCAGCAGTCAGCACATATATTTAAAAGTCACTACCCAAAGTTCCTTTGCCCACTAGTACTTCTTTTCCCCCTTTCCTCAATCTTGGAATCTTTGTTTGAATGCTGTGTTGTTCATTTACAACTGTGTCTCCATTTTAAGCAAAATGAATTAGGAAAATTGATTTTACAAAGGAAAGAAATTATGCTTTATTATAGATCAGTTTCCTAAAATTTCTTTACATAGCAGTGAATCTTCCTGGTATGTATTTTTAAAACCACCTACAAACTTTAGTTTATACATATAGACAAAACCTCTTTTTTGCAGGACATACTGTGAACCACCTCATCTGCCATTGAGCTCTGTGACCGAAAGGTGCTGTTAGAGATCTAACACATGAACAAAAACATTGTGTTTGTGATTTCTCTCTCCATTGGAAATTGGTTTTATATTTAAGGCACTTACAGTATTTTTATACTTTCTGTAGTATTCTCACTTCTTCCTATCCTTTCACACACATTTTCAGCTGCTTCTCTTCTTTCTCCACAAAATTAAACATAATGCCTGTTAATAGTTGCAACTTCATGAATATTTGCAACATTAAGGAAGCAGCTAAGTAGACATTTGTATAGGTAAAGCAAAATGATTCTACGTCTTTGAGTTCTTATTTGCTGTGCTAGGTACTAAAGGTGCAGTGAAACAGGACAGAGTTCTGTGCCATTTATTTATTGATTGGTTGATTGTCTTTTTTTCTGGACATCATTTATTTGACAGAGTCCTTGGCCTTTGAGGTCACATTCCAATGAGGCTAGCTAATATGACAGGTGTGAGTAAGTCAGACGAAGAAAAGAGCAAGAGGGTGGACGGTGATGTAGGGGCAAGAGTGCTATTTTAGAGAGTGGTCAGGGAAGATCTCTGATTGTCCAGGCCCGTGTTCTTCTCTCTACAGTTTTAAAGTGGAAATAGGATAAAGTGTTATTTATTTGCCAAAATGTACTGAGTACCTGCTACATGTAGGCAACTGGGCATAGTTTTGCAACAGATCCTAATAGGGAACAGAAACACTGTCTATACTTAGCTGTCTGCTTCCTCAGTAGACTTCAAGCTCTCTGAAGGCAAGAACCAGGTCTTTTGGGCTGTCTATATCAGGAGTACTCAGTAGTCTTTGATAGAGGAACAAAAGGGATTTTTCCGCAATTTAGTCACATGACAAGTGGGGACTAATGAGATACTTGCTAGGATGACCTCACTGTATTACATAACAATTAGCTTAGGTTATTTCTCTGGCAAGAGCAGAGTTGAGAAAGTGATGGAGGCAAGAGGGAAAGGTAGGTTAAGTTGTATTTAGCTGTTATACTGTATAACGATTAACTTCAGTTGTAAAGGGAGACAAGAGTTTGAGCCTTGACTTGCTTGTCAACCTTAGACTCTGTACTTCTCTCTCCTCTTGGGCCTCTTCTCCCTAACCTCCTTGTCCTCTCTACTTCTGAGTAATTCTGTCTACCTCTCCATGTATACCATATTGTCTCTCTTCCTGTTAACCTTGATTTGCTAGCGTCTTCACAAAAGGTTCCGTGCTGCACATCGTAAGTGAACTTTGAAATGGTCACCAGAGAGATTGGTTAGAAGAACTGATCCACAGTGTGCAAGGGAACAGGAAGATGATATCAGAGGATTACCAGTGTGGAGTTGTCCTTTATAGTGGAGAGGAAGTAGGAGACCAGAGAATGACCTAGAATCTGTCCATTTAGTTAGTCCCCAGGAGACATGAATGCTAGCATGGTATCCTTAGTGGGATGAGTGGTCAGTAGTCTTATTCATATAGTGACCAGGCAGTAGGCCAGAGTCAATAGCTCCCAGTTTTTGCTTATTAGAATAAAGCAAAAGTAAGTTTGTACATTTTTAGATACATTTTTGTAGCTCACTATCCAAGGAAATTATGCCTATGTTTATGAATGGTCAGCTTTTCTTTAGCATCTATGTTCAAAATACTAATTATTATTGAAGTAGAACAGAAAAATAGGAAGATTGATTTTTATAGGGAGCTCCCAGGCAATCTCAGATAGTTTCTGATTATGTATCTCTGTCTAGTTCAGGGTACATAAGGGTACAATTTGGTTGAAGGTATATGGCATATGATTTGAAGATACCTAGGGCCATTTTAAGAAAATTTCCTCAATGTCTAATTATCTATAGATTTTAAAATTATGTTAATCATTAAATATTCTGTGTTGTGATTTTTATGTAGGTTTATTCCAGAGCAAATGAAAAAGAGCCTTGCTGTTGGTGGTTAGCTAAAGTGAGGATGATAAAGGGTGAGGTAGGAAAATGTTTATTTAAATTTCTTTTCTTACGCTATTCCCTTTTCTAAACCCAGATTCTACATTTCAGTCGGGATTTCAGTCTGAAGTAATATCTCATTTTGAGTCATTTTATTAAAATGTTTTCACTATTCGATATGTTTCAGTTTATTAAATTTTTCCCCCTCTAGAAAATCTATTTTAAAGTAACTGAATAGGGATAGTTCGTTGCTTTTACTATAAAAGCTATGACTGGGAATGACTTTTACTTTTTTCTCTCAGTTTTACGTGATAGAATATGCAGCATGTGATGCTACATACAATGAGATTGTCACAATTGAACGTCTAAGATCAGTTAATCCAAACAAACCTGCCACAAAAGATACTTTCCATAAGATCAAACTGGACGTGCCAGAAGACTTACGACAAATGTAAGTTGGTACACATGAAATGGTGAGAATTTACAGGCAATATACGATTAATTTAAGAAAATATACATTTAAAATAGCAGAAATTGAATTTTAAATTTAGTGAATTTGGCAAAAATGGTTTGGCTTGCAAAAGTAGTGGGGAAAAAAATTATTTAGCTTTTCCTAGTTATATAATCAAGCCAGCCTTGTACTTGTTTAAACTTACTTGGCTAGGTACATGGCTGATGTACACAATGTATATTTGTTTTCTACGGTTTAATTAACTTTGTTTACAAATTTTAAGATTTTGAAATGAATAAAACAGATGCGATTGTTCTGTCATAAGTCACAAATCAAATTCTACACTATAAAGATTTTGCCAGGTCTTTCCCTTTTAGCTAAAATGTCTTCAGATAAATATGTAATTAGTAAAGCTAAGAAGCTTCAAAAGGTTGTCTCTGTCTTATAATCCTTGATCTCAAATAATGCTTAAAGACTTTAGATAAGAGATTCCTTGTTGAAGATTTCATCAAGAGGATGTGATGAGTTTGATTTGGATGTGTTATGCCTCAGATAAACATTAAATTGCAGTTCAGAATACACAGAAATCCTTTTTGATTCTAGAGATTGTGTATGTGTGTAAATATTTGTGCCTTCTCATTTTTATACGTTTCCTTCTCTCAAATTGGTCAGCAGTTTTCCTTTAAAAAAGAAACAACAAAACAAAATCAGATAGCTTATAGCTATCCCCAAAAGCTTTCTAACAGTTGGCTCAAGAAAACCACTGACTTATATGTAACCGAAATCAGGAAACCTGCAGAGTAGAGTGGTTCTTCTAAATATGTCTCCTTGGTGATCTAAGCCTACCAGTAATCCCTTAAGAGCATAACTTCTTTTTTTTTCATTTTTCTATATCAAATGCTTGGTTTGGCTGAGTATTTCAGAGATGTACAGCAAGGGAACTAAACTTTTAAATGGATATGGCATGTTTTATGTAAATCAAATTTAATATGAATCCGTGATTCGTGTTTATTTTTATTACGTTTTTACATTTTAGAATATTGTGGGGGTACAAATGTTTTGGTTACATGATTTGCTTTTGTACAGTTTGAGTCAAAGTTGTAAGTGTGTTGTCCGTCACTATGATAATGTGCATTCTTCACATTAGGTGTGAATTTACCCATCTCCTCCTCCCCTCTCCCACCTTGTTCATTTATTTGAATTTTACTACCGTATGTGCACATGAGTGTGGATCTATTAGTTCCAATTTAGTAGTGAGTACATGTGATGTTTGCTTTTCCCTTCTTACAGTACTTCACTTAAAAGGGTGTTCTTCTCTTCCATCTGGGTTGTTACAAAAGGTATTCACCATTTTTATTTTTGTGGCTGAGTGGTGCTCCATGGTATACCTATACCCCATTATATTAATCCACTCATGAATTGATGGGCAATTGGATTGTTTCCACATCTTTGCGATTATGAATTGTGTTGCTATAAACATTCAAGTGCAAGTGTCTTTTTAATAAAATGTCTTCTTTTCCTTTGGGTAAATGCCAGTAGTGGGATTGCTGGATCGTATGATAGGTCTACTTTTAGTTCTTTGAGGTATCTCTACACTACTTTCCGTAGAGGTTGAGCTAGTTTGAAGTCCCACCAACAGTGTACAAAGTGTTCCTTTCTCTCCTCATCCATGCCAGCATCTGTTGTTTTGGGACTTTTTAATAAAAGCCATTCTCACTGGGGTTAGGTAATGTCTCAATTGTAGTTTTGATTTGCATTTCCATGATGATTGGAGATGTCGAGCATTTTTTTCATATGTTTATTGACCATTAGTCTATCATCTTTTGAAAAGCTTCTGTTCATGTCTTTTGACAATTTTTTAATGAGGTTGTTTGATATTTTCTTGCTGATTTCCTTGAGTTCTTGTAGATTCTGATTATTAGCCCTTTATTGGATGTATAGCATGCAAACATCTTCTCCCTTTCAGTAGGTTGTCTATTTGCTCTGTTGATTGTTTCCTTGGACGTGCAGAAACTTCTTAATTTGATCAGGCCCCATTTATTTATTTTTGCTGTTGCTGTGATTGCCTTTGGGGCCTTCTTCACAAATTCTTTGCCTAGGCCGGTATCTGGAAGAGTTTTTCCAACCTCTTCTAGAATTCTTATAATTTCATGCCTTAGGTTTAAGTCTGTTATCCTTCGTGAATTAATATTTGTGAGTGGTGAGAGGTGCAGATCCTCTTTGAATCATCTACATGTGGCTATCCAATTTTCCCAGCACCATTTATTGAACAGGGATTGTTTTCCCCAGTCTATGTTTTAATCAGCTTTGTCAAAGATCAGATGGCAGTATGAGGATGGTTTATATCTGGATTCTCTGTTCTGATCCATTGGTCTATGTCTCTGTTCTTGTGCCAGTACCATGCTATACCGGTTACTGTACAGTTACTGTACAGTACCAAAACTGGTTACTATATGTTTCCTTGTAGTATGGCTTGAAGCCTGGTAAATGGATGCTTCCCGATTTGTTCTTTTTGCTTAAAGTTGCTTTGGCTATTTGGGGTCTTTTCTGGTTCCATATGAAGCATAGAATTATTTTTTTCTAGATCTGTGAAAAATGACGTTGGTATTTTAAGGGGGATTGAATCTGTAAGTCAGTTTGGATAGTATAGACATTTTAACGATGTTGATTCTGCGGACCCATGAGCATGATGTTTTTCCATTTGTTTACATATTCTCCGATTTCCTTCCTCAGTGTTTCGTAGTTCTCCCTGTGGAGGCCTTTCACCTCCTTGGTTAAATATATTCCTAGGCATTTTATTTTCTTTGTTGCTATTGTGAAAGGTGTTTAATTCTCAGTTTCACTGTTGTTGGTGTAGAGGAATGCTACTGATTTATGTACATTGATTTTGTGACCCGAGACTTTGCTGAATTTATTTATCAGTTCCAGGAGTCTCTTGGCAGAATATTTCAGCTTTTCTAGATATAAAAGCATATCATCAGCAAAGAGTGATAGTTTGACCTCTTCTTTCCTGATTTGGATACCCTTGATTTCCTTCTCTTGTCTGATGGCTCTGGCTAGGACTTCCAGTACTGTGTTGAACAGAAGTGGTGACAGTGGGAAACCTTGTCTGGTTCCAGTTCTCAGTGGGAATACTTTCAGTTTTTCCACATTCAGTATGATGTTGCATGTGGGTTTGTCATATATGGCTTTTATCATATTGAGGTATGTTATATCTATGCCTATTTGGTTAAGAGTTCTTACAAAAACGTGCTGAACTTTGTCAAATGCTTTTTCTGTGTCTGTTGAGAGGATCATGTGGACTTTGTTTTTGCTTCTATTTCTGTGGTGAATCACATTTATAGATATATGTGTGTTGAGCCATTCTTGAATCTTTTGGATGAAGCCCACTTGATCATGGTGGATTATTTTTTTGATGTGCAGCTGAATTTGGTTTGCTAGGATTTTACCGAGAATTTTTGCATCTATATTCACAAGGGATATTGGTCTGTAATTTTCTTTTGTTGTTGTGTCCTTTCCTGGCTTTGACATCAAGGTGATTTTGGCTTTGTATTAGAATGAGTTGGGTTGGGGAGGATTCCTTCATTTTCTGTGCTCTGAAATAATTTCTGTAGTGTAGATACTAGTTCTCTGTAGGTCTGGTAAAATTTGGCTGTGAAACCCTCTGGTATAGGACTTTTTTTTGTTGGGAGATTTTTTATTGCTCCTTCAGTTTTGATAACTTGATATTGGTCTGTTCAGGAGTTCTATTTCTTCCCGATTAAGCCTTGGGAGGTTGTGTTTTTCTGAGAATTTGTCCATTTCCTCCATATTTTCAAGTTTATGTCCATAGGGATTTTTATAGTATTCATAGATGGTATTTATTTCCGTGCTATTGGTTGTAATATCTCCTTTTTCATTTCTGATTGAACTTATTAGGGTCCTTTCTTTTCTGTTTCTGGTTAATCTAGTGAGATGCCTGTTTTTTTTTTTTTATCTTTTCAAAGAACCATATTGGTTCATTAATTTTCTGAATAATTGTTTTGTTATTGATTTCATTTAGTTCTGCTCTGACCTTAGTATTTCCTTCTACTGGGTTTGGGATTGTTTTGCTCTTCCTTTTCTACTTCTTTTAGACAATTCATTAGATTGTTCATTTTTGATCTTTCTGTCTGTTGGATGTAGACATTTATGGCTATGAATTTTACTCCTCCGATTGCTTTTGCTGAATTCCACAGATTTTGATAAGTTGTGTCACCTTTGTCATTTAGTTCTAAGACTCTTGTGATTTTCTTCTTAATTTCCTCCTTGACCCAATAATCATTCAGCAGTAGATTGTTTAATTTCTGTGACTTTGTATAGATTTCAGTGGTTCTGTTGGAATTGATTTCTAATTTTATTGCACTGTGGTCTGAGAAGATACATGGTATAATTTTTATTTTTTTTTTATTTGTTGAAATATGTTTTGTGGCCTAGGATATGATCAGTCTTAAACAATGTTCCATGAGCTGATAAGAAGAACGTATATTGAGTGGTTTGGGGGTAGAATGTTCTATAAATGTGTATTAGGCCCATTTGTTCTAGAGTTCCATTTAAGTTCATTGTTTCTTTAATTAGTTTCTGTCCTGTCAATGAGGTGTTGAAGTCCCTGATTATTACGATGACGTTGTTTATCATTTTGTTTATTTCAAATAGGATTAGCTTTATGAATCTGGGTATACTTTTGTTAGGTGTATAAATATTTAGGATTGTTATGTCGTCTTGTTGAATATTCCCTTCACCACAATGTAGTGACCATCTTTGTCTTTCTTTATTTTTGCTGATTTAAAATCTGTGTTATCTGATGAGAATGGCTACACCAGCTTTCGTTTGGTTTTCATTTGCATGGAATATTGTTTGCCATCCCTTCGCCTTGAGTCTGCATGAGTCCTTGGGTTAGATGTGTTTCCTGGAGACAGCAGATACTTGGCTTGTATTTTTTAATCCATTCAGCCAGCCTGTGTCTCTTGAGTGGGGACTTCAAGCCATTCATATTTATTGAAAGAATTGGTAAGTGGGGTGGATTTCTGTTCATCCTGTTGAGTAGAACTTTATTGCTTTTTTTTTTTTTTTAAAGCACTTGAGCCATTATGGTATATGGGCTCTAAGCTTTAGCTTTTGGATGATTTTACACTGCTGGGTGTCTATTGTGCTGATCCACGTATAATGTTCTGGGTATTTCCTGCAGGGCTGGTCTGGTCTTGACAAATTCCCTCAGTGTTTGTTTGTCTGAGAAACTTTTTATTTCACCGTCATATAAGAAACTTAGTTTTGCAGGATACAGAATTCTTGTCTGACCATTATTATGTTTGGGAAGACTGAGAATGGGGCTTAAGTCCCTT
Organism: Avahi laniger; assembly: GCA_963575035.1. Lineage (NCBI taxonomy): Eukaryota > Metazoa > Chordata > Mammalia > Primates > Indriidae > Avahi > Avahi laniger. The sequence goes on from CAUYSK010116277.1 coordinate 77,423, forward strand.
CTGGCTTATAAGGTCTCTGTTGAGAAGTATGCGGTTAGTCTGATGGGTTTTTCCTTTGTAAGTTACCTGTTGCTTTTGCCTATGGCTGGTAGGAGTGATTCTTTCGTGTTTACTTAGGCCAGTCTGATGACTATGTGTCATGGTGATTGCCTCTTCATCATGAATCTCCCAGGGGTCCTTTGAGCTTCTTGTACCTGGATATCTAGATTTCCTTCCTGCTAGACTCTAAGCCTCTTGAGGGTTGATCTTTGCCGATATCTTGCTCTTCCTTGTTCTGCTCCTCACCTTCTTCCCCTGGAGTCTCCTGAAGATTCTGGTACCCTTTCTTCAACCCCACATCTGATCTACATTTGTTTGCTCATTTTTTCTCTTTCATCTGAAACAACTTCTTACTGAGACACTCTGGCAGGTGGTGTGTCTGATTAGCCATTTTGGAAAAAGTCCATGATTCTTGTAAGTATAAATCTGTCTGCATGTATTTATGCTAATAGTTGGCAGTTATTCACCTTAACAATGGATATTCTTTTTATTTCTAGGTGTGCCAAAGAATCGGCACATAAAGACTTCAAAAAGGCAGTTGGGGCCTTTTCTGTAACTTATGATCCAGAAAATTATCAGCTTGTCATTTTGGTGAGTGTTTTTGAGTTGTCTATTTTTGATTTATTTTATTTGGGGCATTTGCTGTGATGATAATGTTGTTAATTTAAATAATTTAGTCCATCAATGAAGTCACCTCAAAGCGAGCACATATGCTGATTGACATGCACTTTCGGAGTCTGCGTACTAAGTTGTCTCTGATACTGAGAAATGAAGAAGCCAGTAAACAGCTGGAGGTATGTCACTTTCCCTAGCATTGCTTGTAAGGTTATCTAGAAATAATAACTATACAGTGCCAAAACTTGCATATGGGCAGCTTGTCATTTATGTACTATTTCTTAACAATTCTTGTATTCCATAGTTTGGAAAATTAAATTGTACAAAGCATAATCATACTAAAGTTTTCGTGCCTGAGGTTCTAAAATTAAGCAGCAGTTTGTATATATTAAGGGACTTATGGTCAGTTCACTTCTACTAGAAGTTTGTCAAAGCTCTTAATAAAATGAGGCAATGCTTCTTCCATATAACATGTTTCATTAAAGTGCTAGAGCGTATTTAAATATCTAATCATATTCCTTTCATTATGTATGTTTATCTCTGTTTAAAAGGGTATAGAACTTCTTCATTCTAATTGGTTGTCACTCTTTAAAACTCCTGTCTTCAGATTCCTGCCAGAGGCTATTTCCCTAACTTACTATTTCGTCTCTTAAGGTGCATTTTATCTACTTTTATTAATCCTCCCGTAATTTCCATCACCATACATTTATTTTCATTGATAACTATCTAGTACTTCCATCCATGACCATAGAAACTCAATGGATTTTAGTTTAATGTGCCAGCTCAAGTATATTACTGTCAAATTCCAGAGTTCCTCATTCAGTTCATCAGAGGGTAAACACTGCAATTGAAATAGTAAAGAAAAAGGAGTTCCAAACAGCATTTTAAGAGAGAAGGTAGCCACGGCTGTATTCTTGTAAAACCCTGCAAAATTTGCCACCTTCCAACTTGATGTGCAATTGCTCAACTTTTAGCAGGAGAAGAAAAGTTTAATCTCCTTTTTGCTGCTTTGTTTTTCTTATGGCCATGGAGCTCTGTTTAATTGTTTTTTGCTCTCATTGTTTCTTGATGTCCCTATGTTCACAATTTTGTGATTTCTTTAGCGAGTCTCTTATAACTTTTAGGCCCGAGCAGCCTTCTTACTTTCATTGTGAGTATTATGAAAATATACTCATATGCCTCTTAAACATCTAATTCTTCTTAAATGATCTGTTATACTTTTGGCTTACCATTTTTCAATGAATTAATTATCAGTGAAAAAGAACGAATCAGGTTAATGAACCTGGACTCAAAAAACGTGACTTCTTGAAAAGTCCTAGGAACATGTTGTACATTTTATTACTACAGTCTTAAAAAACCGTGGATATTGTACTTTTAAAAATGTTTATACTAGTTAAACTCATTCATTGAAATGATCAGGTGTGTTGAATAATGAGAACCAGTGTGCATGCCTGTCTTTCTTCACTACTAATATTAAAGAGATTCACATATTCCTATAAGAAATTACCATTTTAACATGAGCCACTAATATGTTTGGTTTTCATTAATGGCATGCTAGAACTAAACATTAAATTTTGATAATGCTATTTAAAGACAGTGATTATCCACAAGTTTGGAGTGTCGATGTAACTTAGTTTTGCCGTCACTGAATATTTGAAAGAACTCATCATACTTGTGGATCCAGATCACAAAGTCTTACAGACTCTAATCTCACTTTAGTTTCAGATGCATGTTTAAGATAAGTTTTAAATCTTTGATATTCTGTGATCATTTAGTTTAACTACCAACTACTAAAAAACAAACGGTTTTTTTATTCCTTTCCTCAGGTTCTGGGGAAGGAGAGTCTATTTTTAATGTCATCAGTTCAACAGAGATATGTTTAGACCATACTACCTAGTGAAAAGTTATAAAAATAGCAACTGTTTATAGAAAAAATATAAATACTGAAATCCTTTAATAAAAATGAAGTGAATAAAGTTTTCTGGAAAGATGGCATTTTAAAACTTTTTTACATGCATAAATAGCATTGAGTCTGTTAGACCTAGTGAGCTGGTTTTTATTTGTGAACATTTGATCAGCTTCTTAATTACTACATTGTTGATGTTATTGGTTAACTAAGGCAGCCTTGCATATAGGTTTTGAAAAGTTACCTTGGAAAATTGTCAACAAGCTCTTTCCTATTAACAAAAATACATAAAATGGCATAGACCTTCAGTAACCTAAAAAGCACTTATGCTATGGGAGATAGTTTCTAAAACCTATTAGTTTTCAACTAAAACTAATTTATAGGCCCCTTATGTACAGGGTCAAGATAATTTACATGGCTGACCTAAATACAGTTGTAATAGTTGATAAAGTATATTCATCAGACATACATTTCTCTTCAGAGTTCAAGGCAGCTTGCCTCGAGGTTTCATGAACAGTTCATCGTACGAGAAGATTTGATGGGTCTAGCCATTGGTACTCATGGTGCTAATATTCAGCAAGCTAGAAAAGTTCCTGGGGTCACTGCTATTGATCTAGATGAAGATACCTGCACATTTCATATTTATGGAGAGGTAAATATTTTATTAAATAGCTTTTTTCCCAAAAATTCAGTATTTCAGGTGGTTAATCTTTTGTCTTAAAACTTTTCCCCTTTTTAAATTAGGATCAGGATGCAGTGAAAAAGGCTAGAAGCTTTCTTGAGTTTGCTGAAGATGTCATACAAGTTCCAAGGAACTTAGTAGGTGAGTCAGAAATAGTTGTTGATATACATTAGAAAAACAAAATTTAGGTAAACTATTTATACTGATAAAATTCCATTTTTTCTCACTGGAGGATATCATTTAATTGAAACATAATCCTTGAAATATGGTCTGTTACTGCAGCAAAGAGAAATATTTGGTATAAGTATGATACTCAAAGATTACATTTTCTGAAGATATGCAAAGGAGATTGCTTTGCTAGTTCAAACCTACTAATGCCTGGAAGGATAAATTTGCCCAGCCTCCTCTTCATATATTTTTTATATCTTAAAATTGAGTGTATTTTTTTCAAAATAATGATAATTTGAGAACTTTATAACTTAGAGTAAATTGGTATTTGATCTTCCTAATGGGATTATAAAACGATAGCATTCATTTTAATTATCTCAGGGTTGAAGATCTGGACGTAGGTTGCTTAAATCTAGTAAGTTCTAAAGCAAGAAGAAACTCCATATGTCTCTGGGACTTTCTGCAAGGTCAATGGTAATTCTTCATTTTAAGTTCAGTACTGTTGTTTCATGATCATCAACCATGATGAATCTTGGCAAATACCTAGGAACTCTTCACCAATACATTCAAATGCTACAGATATCTGTAGTAGGACATCAAAACTTGGGGCAATGTTATCAAGAAAACCATATATGTTTTTAATTTATAAGTAAAATTGGGACATTCTGCCTATACATTTTATCTTTTAAACATGAGATCATGACTATTTATAAAAAGTAGTGTATGTTCTTCGGAAAGTTTAAAAAAGAAAAAACAGACTTCTCATGCATTTTGTTTACACAGTTTCAATACTACAAGCCTTCTTTTTTTGTAAGCATATAATCATAAACATCTTCCTATGTCATTAAAAAACACTAGGAGTGATAATTTTTCTCCCAAAGATTAGCTTGAAGATAAAGTACAAATACTAATGAAATAATGGAGAATCATTAGTTCAACTGTACACTGCAGAGAACTAGAGAACATGACTATGTAATGTTATTGGGACAACTCGAACACCAGTTGTTTGTGTACAAAATGTATGCATAACACAAGGTAAAGTGATCTCGGGACAATGAAGTAATGAATGATATTTATTTTCTTTACAGTTTATCAAATAATTACATACATTTTGTAGTTAATTATAAATTTAGGAATTCTTATGAGATTATAGTCAATAGTTTTTTTTTAATACCAAATAGATAGAGCCTTATTTGTCAGATTCATTAAAGTTTGTTTTGGAGATGGCAGGATGGTAGAACAAAGTGTTTGGACATTGGAGTTGGATCTAGCTTTCAGTCCTACTTCATTCTTTGATAGCTGTGTGACCTTTGGCAACTGACGTAGCCCCCAAGTCTTCTTTTTCTCCCCTATCAAATGAATGTGTCCACCTCACAGAGTTGTTATGACAATTAAATTATGTGTGTGTGTGTGTGTGTGTGTGTGTGTATTTTTTTTTTAACATAACAGTTCCGTGTGTGTGTGTGTGTGTGTGTGTGTGTATTTTTTTTTTTTTAACCTAACAGTTCCGGACATAGTAAGGGACTCTGTGTTAGTTCTCTTTCCTTCACTTTATTCAAAACAACTCCATTTCAGTAGATCAAAATTGTAGTAAACTGTCCCTTGGAATTTGAAAATAATGGTGTAATGTAGAATTGGATTGTTAGCTATTACTACCTGTGGTCTTACCTGGCACGAAGAGGATCCCAGAAGTAACCAGAAAGCGTGCTGCTGAAGTAAATTAGCCTGGTTTTTGTTTTGTTTTTAGTCAGTAAAAAGAGGGAATTCTGTTTTAGAGATGTTCTACTGTAACACTGGGAATGTTGGGAATTTTCAGAAAGTGTCTTTGTGTAAGATTTAACAAGGCAGATCTTTAGGGAAATGTCATAATCAGTAGTGCATGAATTTTGTTCTAGTCTCCCAATATGTTTTATGATCTCTCTTTTTTTCACAAACTCTCTTCAGTATGTACACTGATTTATCTTCCTTTTCTTAAAATTTGCTTGTTCTTCACCTGCTTTGACAGTGAATTTGTTTAACTAGTCAGTCAGCTGTAGTTAACACATAGTACTTAGGATACTTAAGATATTATCTTAATAGAAACATACCAAATTCTCCTTTTTCTTTTTGCTGACTCATTTAGATCTTTTTTAAAATCGGCATTAATTCATGAAAATGTAAGTGTTTGAACACAAACTGTGGGAAGACAGCAGGTAGTTCTCTCCCTCCACCTTTCTCCTTTTCATTTGAAGAGCAGAAGAGCAGAAATAATTGACAAAAGAAATGGTGGTATCAGTTCTGTTCCCTAACCACTGACCAGTCAAAAGAGGTTATGGGGTGAGTGAATGAGCTACACACAGCAGAAGTACCAACACTATGCTCTGATTACAAGAGTCACAAGACCCTGCTGTGAGGCCTTTCACTGAATTCTTATCTAGAATTGGCTTAAAGTGAATTTTTGCTTCCTCTTCTTTCTCCAACTCTGCCTTAGATGAGATGATGGGAGCAAGCACACAATGGAGGTGGCCATTATAAGGGTACTTAGGTACCTTAGATGTAGTTCAGATGTAGATTTCAGAATAGATATAGTTCACATGTAGATTTCTAGAATTAATAGTTCTTAACATTTGTAATGTCTTGGTGTGATGATGACTGTGATGAAAGCAGTCATTTCCTAGTTATGTGTATGATTGAATTTTATAAAATGAGGTAAAGAATCAAGTACCTATTCACTACTGGTACTTGAAATCTTTGGAGTTTTAACAGATGTTATTGAAGAATACTTAAACTGGTTTTAAGCTTCTTCATTGTGATTTTGAGTTATCTTAAATTGAATTTTCTTAATCTTTGACCAATCGCTTCACCTTTTAATATACCACTGTGATTTGTGAGTAATGCACAGCAGTAATAACCTCTTAACACATTGGCCCGAAGAATTTGTATTCCTTTTAAATGTATATATAAATGTTTAAGACACTTTTAAACGAGTATCTTTTATAAATGTGCCATAAAGAATTCTAAAAATATTTACAATGGGCAAAGACACAGATTTAAATCAGGTTCAGCTAAAGGTTGAAATTGTCATATACACCTATAGCCAAGACTCAAGCATTACAAGTGATCCATGTAACGTAAAACATTTGTATCCCCTTCATATTTTGAAATAAAAGTTAAAAAAAGAAATTGTCAGATACACAGATATTTTTGCTGTTATCTATTCTCCTTTTCCTTAATTCCTTTCATCAAATTTTACAGAGTGATACATACCACACTACCAGTAGGTTTAAATTGTACCCATTTTGTAAAATAAGAGGCTCTTTGAACTGCCTTAAAAATTCAAAGTTACCTAATGAGTTCGTGGTATTAATCAACTTTAGTACTTGACCAAAGGAGCTTAAGCAATGATACCCTAATTAAACAGAAAACTAGTTTTACCGTCTTCTTGAAGTATCTCTACTTTGGTTTCAGAATCTTATAATTCAATACACACAAATACATACATATATATACATATGCTTACTGGTTTGAGGTATGCGTTTTTAAAACCAAACATGAATTATTCATCTCTTAGGCAAAGTAATAGGAAAAAATGGAAAACTGATTCAGGAGATTGTCGACAAGTCAGGAGTTGTAAGGGTGAGGATTGAGGCTGAAAATGAAAAAAACGTCCCACAAGAAGAGGTATGTTATAGTGCGAATGTTTTGGTTTGTCTTAAAAAGTAAATATTTTTATTGTTTCATTTGACTTGTTAATTTAGAGACCTCTGTAATATGCACATAATGCAAATACAAATATTCTGATTATCAAGCACACCCAATAAAATTAATGTTCTAGTTAAAGATAATGGCCTCTATCTTGTTCTCTAATGTTATGGCTTTGGCTTAGTCATTTTAACCTATTTAACTCTTAGTTCCTGATCTTTAAAATGAGTAATCATAAATTTTAAAATATGAAACATACATCACTGGGTCATGTGTTAATGATAACTTAATGAAATAATATATGTGGAAATACTTTGTAAAGCACTTTTCAAATGTTGATGTTGCTGACAAAGACAAAATTGAAACAGGTTTTCTGGCTTTCATCTTTTGGCTTTTTTAGTTTGGGGATTGTGTGGTGTATGTGTTTATTCTATGTACTTTCAGTGTTTTCATGGGCATAATATTTCTTCCCCATTGTTCTGATCTTTCAATTTTATAATTTAATTCACTTTTATCTTCACGAATATATGCTTTTTGGTAGCAACTATTAAAGTATCTATACAGAGTGGGGAAGTGAGGATGTGCCCTTCTATGCAATAGTACTCTTGTTTAATATACAATCCCCTCAGAATGCCATAATTTTCCCATATTATCTATCCTCTTTTTTTTTTTTTTTCTTCTTTGAGACAGAATCTCATTTTGTAGATGGGGCTGGAGTCTATGGCATCAGCCTAGCTCACAGCAATCTCAAACCCCCAGGCTCACACAGTCCTCCTTCCTCAGCCTCCCGAGTAACTGGGACTACAGACGCACGCTACCATGCCCAGCTAATTTTTTCTATTTTTAATAGAGACGAGGGTCTCGATCTTGCTCAGACTGGTCTCGAACTCCTGACCTCAAGCGATCCTCCGGCCTCAGCCTCCCAGAGTGCTAGGATTATAGGCATGAGCCACCACACCTGGCCTGTCCAGCCTTCTTTTACAAAAGGTTATTTCAGCTGAAGTTAAATCCTTTGAGGCGTTTACTGCATAATTTTTGCATTCGTTAATTTTATATGTCAAAACTGTTTGTAATAATTTGCATTCGTAAAGCATGATCATTGATACAATAATAGAGCTAAATAAAGTCTTAAAAATTGGTCCTTTTTTCCCTTTTGTATTTTGTGTTTTTTACCAAGGAAATTATGCCGCCAAATTCCCTGTCTTCCAATAATTCAAGGGTTGGACCTAATTCCTCAGAAGAAAAAAAACATTTAGATATAAAGGAAAACAGCGCCCATTTCTCTCAACCTAACAGTACAAAAGTCCAGAGGGTAAGAATTATTTATCACTTTGAATTACACTAAAAGTAATTTCATTGACTCGGATGTCACAATTGGTGTTTTGATTGTTTTCTCTGTAGGCTACTCATGTTCTTTCTAGTTTTTCAAATGTGATTGCCAACTCACGAAATATTACAAACCAAAGTGTTACAGACTTTTCAATTTATTTACAGTGACAATTCTTATGTTATAAACATAAAATAATGGGGTTTCATTTCATGGTCACATTTTTCTTTTAAGGGTTTACTTTTTTCCCATACTTTCTCTCTTTAAATTGTGTAGGTGTCATAGTTCAAAATGTACCTTCTGTTAGATGCATTAGTTACTACTTAAAGCCATATTTTAGAAACCGGGTTTCACTATTGGAACTAACCTAACTATTTAGAAATGGGTTTAAAAATCCCACAGTGGAAGTTCTGTGTTCAGGCTTCTGTGTATTAATTGTTATAGTTAATGGCATGACTTACATTCCTTATACTGCTTTAGCTGTTAATGGTTTCATCAGTTGTAGCAGGGGAATCCCAGAAACCTGAACTCAAGGCTTGGTATATAGGAAAACATTCCTTGTAAATTATATTTTCAGCTCATATTTTAATGTTTATTCCCCTTGTTAAGAAAGACTACAAATGATCATCAGGGTTGGGGGCTGGTGGAGGAGTGTTTATGGGTATGTGGCTCCATTGCCCTGGGGATAAATCTCAAATGCTTTCATACCACTTTCATATAAGGGTTTTCCCAGTTACTTGTCCAATGTCATCTCTCACTAGTTAGTCTTCCCTTTTGCACTAAAGAAGCTTAAGCCATGCTGAAGAACTTCTACTTCTCCAGACATTGTCATACTCTCTGTTGCTTCTAGACATATGCACAGGTTTATTCTGCCTGGAGGACTCTTTCTCCTCCACTTGCCACCTCTGTTTGGCCTTACTCCTTTTAAAGCTTTCCTTGTGTGCTTACCACAGGTCTCTTGAATGGGTCAAGAGCCTTCCCCTTCCCTGCTCTAGTGTGTTCACCCTAGCATAGCACTTATACATATATGTTTACTTAATTGATCTCCTCAACCACATTGTGGTTCCTGGAGGGCAAGGAGAACCTGTTAGAACTGTTTATGAAAAAGATGTTGTGACTTACAAGAGATGAAAAGAAAAGATGCCATTTTACAAAGAGGACTGTAACTGCAGGTGGATTGGATATCCCTCTCTGATGGGCAGCCTAGTTCTTATCCCATAACAGGGAATAATGTTCTCCTGGTGTTCATATTGATGGCCACCTTTCTACTCTCACCTTTCTTCATTTTAATTTACTATTCCAGATCCACTGACAAGGTGTATAATTTAGAGTGGCCTTTGGGCATTCCAACAGTTTGGACATGTTGCAAGAGAAAAACATTTTTTTTTTTTTGATACAGGATCTTGCTCTGTCATCTAGGATGGAGTACAGTGAGATTATAGTTCATTGCAGCCTCCAACTCTTGGACTCAAGCTATCCTCCTACCTCAGCCTCCAGAGTACCTGAGACTATAGGCATGCGCCACCACGCCCTGCTAATTTTTAAAATTTTTTGTACAGCTGTGTTGCTCAGTCTAGTCTGGAACTCCTGGCCTCAAGTGATCTTCCCGCTTCAGCCTCCCATGGTACTGGGATCACAGGCGTGAGCCACTCTACCCAGCCTAAATATTTTTAAATGATTTGTTCTAAAGTCAATCTATTAATAACTAAATCTGTAACATAGGATTTTAAAGCTTATTTTGGTGATATTTGACCCAGAGAGAGGGGTATAGCATTCCATCATACGGTATTTTGGGAAATGTTAATGATATGGTTAACAGATTTGTAAGACATAAAGTTAATTGGAGAAAACCTCAACACCCAAAAATGGTATTTTGAGAAAAGAGATCTGATTTACAGGCCTGATTATTTCCATATTTCATATATTATGTGATGCAAGAAAAGAAATCTATATGAAGCCCGTAGGTTTTGAAAGGCACCTGATTTTTGAGGTGGTCATTGCTACAAGAAGGTAATGCCTTGCCTGCTGGATGGTCAGTCTGCAAGCAGTATTTCCTAATAGTTCAGTTTTGTTCTCCATCAATAGCCATGTTAATGTGGAAGGTACAAGAAAAACCTGCCCAGCCCCCGCACACCTTTAAGATGCTGTATACCGAATGCAAGCAAGCAAAAACAGCCCAGCACTAGCCACACCTATCAAATGCATGCTCTTTAGAAAAGAGTGGTACTTTGCTCAAGGGACAGCTTCTTGGCTTCTCACATTTTTTAACTTTGTATAGAAAATTAGTTATAATCCACATCAAAGTTACTTTATGTTTTTTGTTAGTCATTTGTCAATACCAGTAAACGTGTATTTCTTTAATAGGAAAATGTTGAACTATTCTCAACTTTGAATGTTTGTCATAATTGCCAGCTGTTAGATTACACAGCTGTGACTAGGCTTCCCTATAATTTGTGACAAGAGATAGGTTTTTTTTTCCTCATAGTATATGTAGGGGAGTTAGAGATATAAATTTTTAGTATGTGCCTTTTAAAAATCTATCCTTATATTAAGTAATATCCATAGAAGATCAAACTTTGTTATTCAGCCTTTTAAAATTTTCAGACTACTTTATTGAAATGTTATATGGGCTTGTTAAATTCTATGCTCATAGATATGCCTAGATTTTTTTGTCTCACAGATTAATCAGTGCATTTTTATGCATCCTAATTCTTTTTGTGTTTTGTTTGTATTCTATTGACTTAGAAAAATTGATTTTTTTACTTTTTTAGCCCTGGTTTCTGATTTTTAATTTTTTTAAGAATTTGATCTTAAGAAAAGCCTATAGTAAATGAAGTAGGACATTTTAAACTATTCATTTTGTTTATGCATCTCATGTTAAAGCTTGCATATAATTTGTGATTTTGACAACATTCAGTAGTAGTCTTTAAAATATAATAATCTGATGCATTTAAGGGGTTGCTCTATTGGTCTGTTCTTGTCTACTGTAGATCTGCTGTAGATGTGTAAAGTATATCAACTACTTTTGTCTTGATAAAATATTGATTTATATTTTCAACAGACATTTGTGTGCCTGCTGTTCTCCAGACCCCGTGCTAGGGATTTAGTCATTTGCATTTTTCAGATTAATCCATCATTAATTTTATGGGATCATTGTTGCAATTTTTTTCAGGGTATGGTACCATTTGTTTTTGTGGGAACAAAGGACAGCATCGCTAATGCCACTGTTCTTTTGGATTATCACCTGAACTATTTAAAGGTGAGAACAGAAAGAACTTTAACTTCTAATCCTTTTGCAGTAAAATATAAAAACTTTACAGTAAATCTTTCAGTAGTTAGGATTCATTCTAGCCTGTGCATAATATAATATATGACCTATAAAAGATAATAGAGAAAATACTGATGTTGTATAGCTTATATTCCTTCTGAAAACACAATCATTTTTTCATTATAAATTTAAGGACCAATAAACTAGTTCTCAACAAATTCCATATTTCTCCTTATTCTTCTGTTAAACTCTTATACTCAATTTCAGTAATTCTGTACATAGCCTTTTAATCCAGTTGATCCTCTCTAGTTTTTGTGGATTTTTTTCCAGGCCAAAATTTATGTCTATAGCACTTGCCTTTGTTGTCCCTTTTATTTCATTTATCAAGGAAATCTCAGTATTTCACGAAGTCCTCCGTTTAAATGTTTGCCCTTTGTATTTTTCTCTATACTGTTATTCAAAATATAAACTATTTGTGTTTTCTTGTAAATGCCCGTTTTAGTTAGTGTTTGTACAGTTATGCCTCCTCTAGACTGCAAACTGGACAGTAGGAGCCAGGAGAGTTATAAAGTGCACTGGAAAGAGCACTGGATTGGCAATCCAGTGATTTTCTTTTATAGCCTCTTTGCAAGACAAGCTAGCTGTGTGACTTTAGGCAAGTCATTTTCCGAAACTAAATGCTTTTTGAAATTTCTTTTGGCCAGAATGTTCTGTGATTTAGTGAAATGGAATCTTATCCTCTTAGGTTTTATGATTTCTTCTTTGTATCCATGCATACCAAAACTATAACATAGCTGGTATTAAATAGTCTTTAAAAATTAATTCAACTCTATTTATGGTGCTATTTTAAGAATTTTTTGCTAATTTCTTGACAAATAAAAATTAAGTGATTTCTACTTATGTGTAAATAAGAGTGAAAGGGAGAAACAGTGCGATAGCTGGGCATATCATTCATTCTTATGGTGGTCAGTTAATAATTAAAAGTGGGAAGGTTTCATCCAGCAAGGTTTGCATGGGTAGGATACCTCTTTGATTTGCTTATTTGTTTTTGTTTTACAGTGTGTTTTATGTGTTATCTGTTGTATGTGTTTTTCTTCATATTCTTAGCTTAAATAATTATGAAGACCTGGAGAGTTAGGATTGCATTGTATCAAATCCCTTGTTCTTCTGACAAATGTTCTTTCTTAGATCTTTTGATTTATTCTTCACAATTGAATATCTTTTTTGGTTATCGGCAGCTGTCCTGTTGCCATTCTTTCCATCACCAGATCTTCCCTTGTTTGGGCCTGGCATCTCTCACTGAAAGGTGACTGCTTTGCCCCAGTGGGATAACCTAGACTACCATTCTGTTTTGCTATTACTATACCTTTGGAGGTAGCCACTCAGCTGCAGTCTCCTTTGCTCAAGTCCTATGTAAAACAGATTCTGGTTCAGAGCACAGATAAAACTCACCTAGATCCTTACCTGACTTTTCTTTTCCAGAAGCTGCCATAATCAAATTTTAGAAATTTAGCTTTACAGAGGTTTCTCTAATGAATGACTGTTCACATAGACAGTCTATGTGAAGACCTCTACTTGACACCTAGTACTACTACAGTTATGAATCTGATTCTTTGTAGCCAGGAAATGAGATGTTTATGGGTAGATTGGAAAGAGAAGAATTAGAAATGAGGTTTCATCTGGATTTAACAGGACCCAACATATTAGAAGCACTGTGTGTAAGGGTAAGGGTCTGTCAGTGGACCCCAGGTGTTTATTTTGATCAACTGAATGTATATCGTTTGTCATACTTGTTCTAGCAGAGTTGTAGTCTTAAGAGGTTTTCAAGGCATGATGTAAGACCTAGATGTTATGGTCAGCTACTAAATAGGTTTTTTTTCTTCATGTAAGGAATGTCAGCATTTTTAGTTCATGAAAAATAATTGTTCCTTATCACACTCAAATACCTACCATAGTCTGTGTTCTTTTAAAACAAAACATGGCCCAAATTCAATGCTTTATAAATTAAGATATTAACTGGCAAATCTATTTTAATTAAGATTATTTACTGTGTGTCATTTTTAAGGTTAGCTGGTTAAACCTTAAATGTCATTTATCTGTCTTCATACATTTTAGCGTTGTTTTATTCAATATCCTATCATCAGGAAGTCCCTAAACTAGCATATCTGTGCCTTAGTAGTAGTATAATAGTACCAAATCAAACAACCTTAAATTTTATTCAGTATAATCTTTAATAAGCTGAGTATTTTGGTTATATCTCTAATTCTGAACATCTATAATCTGTTATCTGTAGTAATTTTCGTTTTAAGGAGATGATTCAATTTCCTGATAATTCTGTGTAACAGTGTTTAACTGTAAATTTAGAACTGAAATTGAAGTATTTCCAGTATACTTTTTATCTGATGAAAAGGAGAAAGGTTTTATTAAGTAAAATGTCAAATTATTTTTACTGTTATCTTGTATATTTTAAATAGGAAGTAGACCAGTTGCGTTTGGAGAGATTACAAATTGATGAGCAGTTGCGACAGATTGGAGCTAGTTCTAGACCACCACCAAATCGTACAGATAAGGAAAAAGGCTATGTGACTGATGATGGTCAAGGAATGGGTCGAGGTAGTAGACCTTACAGAAATAGGGGGCACGGCAGACGCGGTCCTGGATATACTTCAGGTACAAACTAAGCATTTTACTCAGTAACTTTATCTGTTCCTAGACTTAATAGCTGCTAATCTCTAATATTCATTAGAACCCCATTATAACAATTTCTCACTACATGGTTTCCGATTCACAATGGGTCAAATTGTGTTGCAAGAGACACATAGAGTAAAAACCTGATAATAACACATAGGGTTCACAGGGCAGGTGTGAGTTCTGTCCATGTTCTGATTGGGGATAAATCTGCTTAAGCCCTTGTGTGTTGATGACTTTCTTAAGGCCTCTCCTGATTTTATTACTGTATAGCCAAAACTTTTTTCATTTGTGTACTGTGGCTCATTTTTTGTCAGGCATGTGCTGGTCATACTTGCTGGATGGACTGTGTAAATCAGGGGTCTGCATCCTATGGCTCATGAGGTGATTTTGAGTGGCATGGCCAAAGTCAGCCCTAGGCACAGTCAAGAAGTAGGCGAAGTTTCTCTTTGCCATTCCAGCTCTTCTGTCCGTGCTTCTTTCTTCTCTCCCAATACCTTTCAGTGAACCCGGTCCCCACCTGCCAGTGCCTGCTGTCTTTCTTGCTCAACTGTGTATCTACTATGTAACTTGCTAATGATGGTATAAGGTATAATCCATCTCACGAATATTTGCATTTCAAAAAGGAACTCTTTAAGATGGAAAAGCCTTCAAGATCCACAGGAATGAAGCTATAATGGTGAAGCTATAATTGGTCATTAGCTCCAACAGAGGAAGAGAGAGAGGTAGTAGAGTTGATACACTGGAGATGGAGAGAAACACCTACTCCTAAGGCCAACCTTGAACCTAACCCCTAACCCCTCTCCCAGCATTCAGTTCTTTTTACCAATAGATTTCCACCTCACTATGGAGCTGTTTTCCCCCACTCCTATCATCTAAGAGTCATTAACCCCCTTAGGCATAAAGAGTTTATTATTATAATGCTTTATTAATGATCAATTACCCAGTGGAAGTGGGAGGGAAGGTTGTAGACCAAGCATCAGGCAAGCATTCCCCCTTCAGCTAGATCCAATCCCTGACCCCACAAGAGACCCTTTACTAAGACAGTTGCCATGATGGCCTTCTTTGCTACCCTCTCAAAAATTATCAAAATGCGTGTATTCCCCTCTGTTCCTGGGCCAAATCTTGTTAAAAGGAGCTCTCTTTATAGAGGTTTTATTTATCAAGGCATTACATTTAACTGTCATAGACAACTTTTTCTCCAGAGAGCACAGATGTTTAATAATGTGGCACACTCAGGTTTGAACTTAGGTGGCTAATAAGATACTTTTCTTTTTTTAATGAGAACCAAAAATTTTTATAAGCAAAATTACCTCAAATATTGCAAAGCCCTTCATTTTAAATTTAAAATCATTTGTTTTACAAAGTGGAAGGTGATATACTCTTTGGTGGGCTTATAAATTGGGAAGAGTATTGGATTACCCCTGAAACGTCTCTGGAAGCTTCTGTTAACCTCTTTTTTTTTTTTTAAGTTGGACAATGGTATATAACTTTTAACTCTCGATAGGAACTAATTCTGAAGCATCAAATGCTTCTGAAACAGAATCTGACCACAGAGACGAACTCAGTGATTGGTCATTAGCTCCAACAGAGGAAGAGAGGGAGAGCTTCCTGCGCAGAGGAGACGGACGACGGCGTGGAGCAGGAGGAAGAGGACAGGGAGGAAGAGGACGTGGAGGAGGCTTCAAAGGTACAGAGGTCTTCATTGTTGAGAAATCAAGGTGAATTGTAACAAGCTGTCTGAAGTTCCACGAAAAGTCCTGGTGATGCAGTGAAGTATTATCAAAATCTCTTTCCTGTTTTGGTCTGATCATCGTAGGAAAGGATCAACCTTTCATTTGTGTAGTAAGTAACAGAGTATTAGGCAGCCTTCCTTATGGTTCATGTAGGATGTATGAATAAACATTGATAACTAGTTCAGCTTCTTTAAGGATTCTAAACAGGATCTGATTGTTAACTCAGATTGACCTATAATGCAGTCTGTTGCTTGGTAGCAGGCTAGATTATTAGCCATTATGTAACTGAAGTCACTAGGCTGTTGATCACATTTCAGAGTCTATGGTTGTCTGAATACAGGATGTGGGAATAAAGAACTTCCAATGAGCATTTCAGAATCAGTAACTGTTGAACCTTTTTAAAATATACCCATAGGAAATGACGATCACTCCCGAACAGATAATCGTCCGCGTAATCCAAGAGAGGCTAAAGCAAGAACAGCTGATGGATCCCTTCAGGTAAAACCTGTGTGCCTCTCTTCATCTAAATTGTTTGAATATGGTAATTTGAGATTTATAACTTTATTTTACTTTATTTTTAAACATGTTCAAAGATCACAAATTTGGCTTATGTGAAATATTTTCCCTTCAACATTACAATTGTAGGCAATCTTAGTCCTTCGTAACAAGTATACGGATAAAAGCATTTCTGTAAAGAATATGCAGTCTAAGTATTTGTGAAGACCTTTACAGCCACATTATGATTTTAATATCACATTGGTGGACCCCTCTCCCCTGCCAGTTCACCAAGAAAAGGGACATCCTGGAATGTACTAAGAGACCTGAGTAAGCCTGATGAGTCCCTTCTCCCCTGAGTTGCAGGGATAGGTGTTCTCTTTGAGTAGAAAGTAAGGAAAAGAAGGTGTGTCTCTCACAACTAATAATCATGATAGAGCTGATGATATTCAGCCAGTATCCATGCTAAATCAGCTAGCTGCTTGTTTACAGCCAGAGGTCTATTCTGACGATCCCTTCTCAATCGATCATCACTAGTGCTAAAACCCATTATTAAATAATTTTAAAATTACCCCTGGCACCTTTGCTAATAAGTGCTTTGTGTATATTTTATCTCATTTAATCTTACGGCATCCCACTGAAGGTAAGTAGTTTTATTATTCCATTTTGTAGGTGAGTAAACTGAATGTTCAGTCCTTTGCCCACATAGCTAGCATATGGCTGAGTGATATTCAGACCCTGGTGTCTGATTCTCAGAATCCATGTTGTCATCTTTTCTTCTGTAACTTTAAATTCTTAAGCCAAGTAGTTAAGGTTCCTTCCTGAATATGGATTGGCTTGGGACCAACACCCAAGATTAGTGACAGATAACTTTAAGAACAAAAACTTTATGATGGGATATTCCTTAGAATTCATAGCAGCTCTAAGTAGGTATTAACTATTGGTGGGTTCTTAAGGACCAACATAGAAAGGCCCTTGCAACTTGATAAAAAGATTAGGAAATTAATGTACATATATGTCTTTTACAAAGAAAGATAGAAGGTATATATGTACCAGTTTTGTAATTCTCCACTTAAACTGACATGTTTAATGAACTTGGCAATCTGACCACATTGGTTAAAAGGATGAGTATGTATAATTAAAATGGGATACCCAATGGAAAGATAATGTTGTCTGTATTAAGTGTGAAAGTAGATACAAATCAAAGTACTGAATCCTTGCCAACCAAACATTTAAAACACCACCTGTACCCAACACTTAAACATACTTTGAAATTACAGCCATTTTGGGGTATTTTTAGCATTTATACTTGAACCTGATCAATATTTATAGTTGTTTTAGGCCCATTGGTCACTATTATCTTACTTCTGTACAGCATCTGGAATTCCCTTAGCAGTGTTCAGCATTGGCACTTAAAATATTTTGTGACTCTTAGAAATTATTTTAAATTGCGTTAATCTTTATATTCTCCTAGGATTCCAGTCCTTCCAAAAATTATCTTCAGATTTCTTTGTACCGTTGTATTCTTCAGACTAAGTTGTAGGATCATCTGAATTGTCTTAATGAAATACAAGCTATTAGAAACCAGTTCTCATATTCTATTCTAAGATGATGAGAGCGCTCAGTATACAGAAACTTGATCATGCCTATGGTAGATACAAAGTTGTAAACTAAAGGCTAGATAATAAGTGAGTTAGTTGAGTTCTTATCCTGGTGAAGTCAGAATAGGAAGACATTATTTTGTGTCTTTCCTGGGTTTCATAATCTCTGGAGAATAACTTGTTCCTTCTCAACTCTAGTGTTAGAGCCATATATATCTTTGGTAATCAGTAATAGCAATTCATTTTAACTGTTTGTTTCTCACTGTTTTATTCTGCTTAGAAGAAGATACGGTAGGATTGTGGGTTTTTCTCTAACTTTGGACACAGTAAGGTGATCAGTGTGTTCCAGTTAAAGAAGAAGAGTAAAACATAAAACACTCTTCATAAACCAAATAAAGATACTTCCTTACGTTAATTTCTCGCCCTTCTATTCTCATCTCCATTTCCCTTTTTAACATGTGTAATTTACACTTCAGGTTTAAATTTCTTGTCAGGCCAATTACAGATTTCAATAGGATATGGTCTATATATATAACAACTATAACTTGTTTTAGATCAGAGTTGACTGCAATAATGAAAGGAGTGTCCACACTAAAACATTACAGAATACCTCGAGTGAAGGTAATCGGCTACGCACGGGTAAAGATCGTAACCAGAAGAAGGAAAAGCCAGACAGCGTGGATGGTCAACAACCACTCGTGAATGGAGTACCCTAAACTGAATAATTCTGAAGTTATATTTCTTATACCATTTCTGTAATTCTTATTCCATATTAGAAAACTTTGTTAGGCCAAAGACAAATAGTAGGCAAGATGGCACAGGGCATGAAATGAACACAAATTCTGCTAAGAATTTTATTTTTTTGATATTGGCCATATGCAACAACTTTCAGATTTGCACAAAAAGATATCTTGAAATTTGAAATGTTGCTTTTAAGTATACTTAGCACTTCAGGGCAGGATCTTAGTTTTATTTTTTAAAGTACTGAGCAGTGATTTTCTTTGTTAATTTGGACCATTTTCCTGCATTGGGTTATAACTCATCAGTACATTTTCAGTTTTTCAGAATAAATAGCATTTATGGTAGTCATATTTGACTTCTGTTTTCAATCTAATGTAGAAGTCTCCATGAAATGCTATGTCATTTCATGTCCTGTGTCAGTTTATGTTTTGGTCCACTTTTCCAGTATTTTAGTGGACCCTGAAATGTGTGTGATGTGACATTTGTCATTTTCATTAGCAAAAAAAAAAAAAAAAAAGTTGTATGATCTGTGCCTTTTTTATATCTTGGCAGGTAGGAATATTATATTTGGATGCAGAGTTCAGGGAAGATAAGTCAGAAACACTAAATGTTAAAGATGTAGCAAACATTAGTACTTTATAGAACAATGCATGCTTTCCATATTTTTTCCTTACATAAACATCAGGTTAGGCAGTATAAAGAATAGGGATCTGTTTTTGTTTTTGTTTTGTTGCACTGAAGTTTGACCAATAGTGTTATTGAGAGGGATGTGTAATTTTTCTGTATAGTCAGGAGAAGAAATAACTCTCTTTTCATTTGAGAGAGGCTAAAATGTTTTCAGCTAGGAACAAATCTTCCTGGTCGAAAGTTAGTAGGATATGCCTGCTCTTTGGCCTGATGACCAATTTTAACTTAGAGCCTTTTTATTTTGTCCTCCCCAAGTTTTGTGAAGTTTTTCATATTTTAATTTCAGACTTATTTTGGTGAGATAGGAAGGTCATTTCCATGTATGCATAATAATCCTGTGAAGTACAGGTACTTTGTCTAAGAAACATTGCAAACAGGTTAAGTGTTTTGTAAACTTTAAAATATAAGGTCTCATGTATAAGCAGAATTGGAAAACAGACTAGGATTGGTTAACATTTTTTTTTATTATTTTCCTTTTGTTTTTTGATGTATTGGGTTTTGTTTTTGTTTTTGAGTCTTTTTTTTTTAAATGAATGAAATTTACTGAGGAAAAATATGTGAAGGACCTTCACTCTAAGATGTTATATTTTTCTTATAAAATAACTCCAATAGGGGTACCACTGAATCTGTACAGAGCCGTACAAACCGAAGTTCTGCCTCTGATGTATTTTGTGAGTTTGTTTCTTTGAATTTTCATTTTATAGTTACTTTTCCTTGCATACAAATAAGCATATAAAAATGGCAACAAACTGCACATGATTTCACGAATATTAAAAAGTCTTTTAAAAAGTATTGCCAAACATTAATGTTGATTTCTAGTTATTTATTCTGGGAATGTATAGTATTTGAAAACAGAAATTGGTACCTTGCACACATCATCTGTAAGTTGTTTGGTTTAAAATACTGTAGATAATTAACCAAGGTAGAATGACCTTGTAATGTAACTGCTCTTGGGCAATATTCTCTGTACATATTAGCGACAACAGATTGGATTTTATGTTGACATTTGTTTGGTTATAGTGCAATATATTTTGTATGCAAGCAGTTTCAATAAAGTTTGATCTTCCTCTGCTAAATTGATGTTGATGCAATCCTTACAAATGATTGCTTTTAAAATTTTAAGATAGGAAAAGAAATCTATAGGAAGTGTTCTGTTACAAAATGTAACTGTTACCATTGGAAATTTCACGTCATAGGAAGTTAGCCGTTATCTACCAACTTCCAAGAACTTAATCTTCTTTAATAAAGTTAAAAAATCAACAAAATGGTACAAAAACACCATGTACCATTACAATATGCACTAAGTCTCTTTTTTTACAAAGGCTGAAGTCAGCAAGGCGCTAACTTGCTTAAATGTGAATTACTAACTTCTAAAACTGTAATTTGATTCACATGTTTTCAAATGGAGTTGGAGTTGATTCATATTACAATATTTGTGTGCTAAATGTGTATGTTTTTCAGTTCAAAGTCATGATGTTTTTAAAATCTTATTAAAGTTTCAAAAATCTGAAGATTGTTTATCTAGATGTAAATTTTTATTAAAAAGTTGCACTTATGAAAAAGCAAAAAATTAGTCTGACAGATGTTTGCTCCTGGTTTTAAATTTCTAAATATGACAAAAAATGATATGTGGGGGGAAGTTATGCAAAGCAAATGTGCGTTGCTAGTAATTTTTATGTGCCCTTAAAAGAAAAAACCGAAAATATTTGAAAATAATTCTTCATATTCCCAGATAAGATTTCAACATATTAATTACATCGGCTACCACTAAATCATATTAAACACATACTCCTGTTTGCATACACATAAATATACCCTGCCGTTTGGAAAATATTAAGTGTCTTATGTAGTGCAAAAATAACTTTTGATGTCAACATCTCAGTAGTAAAAGATTTGTGGGTAGAACGTGCCTAGTAATTGGCTGTTTTGTGGTCATGTCAGGAAACTCTAGCATGACCTACCACCTAAAAAAGGGGTACATATGGAGAGATGACAGTGTCAACGTTTTACCCAGTGTTAGAATCCAAAATAATGCAGGGCAGTCTCCTCTACATTTTTTTTCCCAGAAAAATACTTCTTTGTTTTCTGCTTTTCTAATTTTTGACTCTAATACTTTTCTGGTTCTCTACAACCAATTCTGCCTAGCTAGGCACAGTCCATTAGTGGTGGGTAGATAGAAACCATCCTCAAGTAATTTGATTGGATTTTCCTTGTTTGGCAATAATTTTCAGCACTGTAAATGAACAGTCTTTTGGCAGCAGCCAGTTTAACACTCAACTTGGCTCACTGAAAGGCATTTATCTCATCTGATCATGATCTTAGATCTCCTGGTAGTTTGGAATATAATGACTTTTAGAGTCAATATACGGGTTCTGATCCCTTTTGAGCCACTTTCCATTTCATTGCCATAAATAGCCTTTGAGCTTCAGATGCTCCTTATAACCAGTTATTCAGAAGTAGCCATTACCAGGTGCTAGTCTGGATTGTTCAGAAGGCTTATCAGGCACCAGCATTTAAATCTTGAGCATCTTTTCCTCTGTGTGTTTATCTGAAGCCATTTAAAAAGCTTTCTTTTAGTTACTCAGAACTTTCCATACAGAAACTGGGAAACACTTTTTTTTTTTTTTTTGCTAAGAAGTTTTATGTTAGTGGGAGAGGTTTTCTCTATGGAAAGATAAGACTCACAGGGGAGAAATATCCATCCCGTGGAATACAGACCCAAGGTATAGTAAGTAGTGCCCCGGCCTTTGCACGAAAGAATGGTATCCAGTGCCTCTTCTTGGTGACCCTTTGCTGATAGGTTTCCCTCATCAAAACCATATTCTTCTGTATGGCTTTGTGTGGTGTGCCTTAGTCCACCAATTTTCAGGTGGTACCCAACACAAAGCAAGTTTCATTTATTCCACCACTGGCCTTTTGGAACCTGCAAAAGGGATCAACTGAGCCATACTAGGAGTGGATGGCATTCCTCCTGGGGCTAGTGGTGGGAAATCTGGCAAAGCTAAAATCACTGGCAAACATGTTATCACAGTGCTTATTTATGTCTCTGTGCTACAAAGGTCCTGGAAAGTCTATGACGTAAGGCAGATTGAGACAGTTTATCCTTTGGCATTCCCTTACATGTCTGCCCGCCATCATGAGCACTAAGGAAAAAGATAGGGAGAAAAGAGTCCTTGGCCCCCAAGTGCCATTGGAACAGTTTATTCAACCTAACCTTTTAGATTTGAGACCTGTCATTGTGCATTATTGCCACCCAGGGGTTGATGGGGCTTCTATACACTAACAGGGAATTGAACTCCCAGCAGTAATCACAGGAGTGAGTCCCTTGAAGATTTAATTTCTTACATGATTAAGAGGCTACACCCATGAAGCAAGTCAAGCTGAATGGGGTTTACTGTGTGATTCTCTTGCTGAGTGAATTGGTTAGGCTGACCCATGGGGAGGGAGCAAATGGGCCTGCCCTGTTCTTGAATTTGATGTTCAGGGACAACAGATTCACATAACTACCAAGAGGAGACTTCATGAGGCACTGAGTGCAAAGTGGAACAACCCTACTGAGGTTAGAGCTGCTTTGAGACACCTTAGCATGATTATATGAAAATCCTGTGGGCATCTGGGATAACTTGTGCCCAAATTACCTTAATTCAAAGAATGCTGGAAAAGTTGATGAGATCTTACACAAGGACATCCCTAACTTTGCTCCTGCCAGAGTGTAAGGGATGAGATAATCCTCCGAGGCTAATTTATGTTCCACCCGAAAGGGAACAATGAGATAAGGGGCCCTGGAAAGATGACCCAGGTCTCAGCAAAAATGAAAACACAGGGAAGAGCACCATTCCACACTAAATTCTGAGGCTCCCTCAGGCACTGCATTGGGGCTCTTGGTCTTGAACAAAGGGATCCCTCATTAGCTAAGGAGATAGATGGGAAAAATAGAGAAGCTGGTAGGCTCATGAGCAATCCAAATTACTCCAAGGATATTCCAGAGAGAGGGTGAGTGCAGGTAATAAAAGCAGCTGATTTTAGAGTAGGAATTAAGGAGCCCCTTATGGAAAGCTGATGCAAGGAGGTCCTGGCTGGGAGAGTTCCCTTTGGAGATGGAAGCAGTTAGTTTTCCCCACTGCCTGGCCAGCAAGGTCGCAAAGCCGCCTGTGTCCTTGGTGAAAGGTCTAGAAAAGGAAGCTAAGCAGTTAGCCACATCTTAACTGCTGAAACAAGACTCCTAGACACTCCCACCCCCATAGGCCTTCTTGTCACCTGACAGACTGATTTTCTAGTCTGAATGCCAGAGAGCTTTTCAATAGATTTGAGTCCATTTAAACCCAAAGCAAACTTGACCCAGAGTCTGATCCTCTGCCCTCTTCAAGGGGATGCTAACTTTACACCCTCGTCCATATAGCCTAGAATGTAAGTGGGAGAAAGACTCAATAGACCTAGACTTACCCAACACCGGAGCCCAAGAAGCTGTCATTCTTGGACTTCATCAAGTCCACAGTAAATTTCCCTGGCAGGATTTTGGACTCATTTTACTTACAGCCAAAAGACTCGGCAAAAACTCATTTACAATAGATGCAAATAAAATAAAATATCTATGAATATACTTAACCAAGGAAGTGAAAGATCTCTACAAGGAGAACTACAAAATACTGATGAAAGAAATCACAGATGACACAAAAAATGGAAAAACATTTCATGCTCATGGATTAGAAGAATCAATATTGTTAAAAATGTCCATACTGCCCAAAGTGATTTACAGACTCAATGCAATTCCCATCAAAATAACAATGTCACTATTCACAGAACTAGAAAAAACAATCATGAATTTTATATGGATTCAAAAAAGAGCCTGAATAGCCAAAGCAATCATAAGCAAAAAGAACAAATCTGGAGGCATCACATTACCTGATTTCAAATTATACCACAAGGCTAAAGTTACCAGAACGGCTTAGTACTAGTATAAAGGTAGACACATAGATCAATGGAACAGAATAGAGAACCCAGAAATCAAACCATATAACTACAACCACCTGATTTTTGACAAAGCAGACAAAAACATACACTGAGGAAAGAATATTCTACTCAATAAATGGTGCTGGAAAACTGGATAGCCACATGCAGAAGAATGAAACTGGATTCCTATCTCTCACCATGTACAAAAATTAACTCAAGATGGATTAAAGACTTAAATGTAAGACCTGAAACCATAGAAATTCTAGAAGAAAATATAAGAAAAATCCTTCTGGACATTAGCCTAGGCAAATAATTTATCACTAAAAACCCCAAAACAAATATAGCAACAACAAAAATAAATGGGACTTAATTAAAAATTTCTGCACAGCAAATGAAACAATCAACAGAGTAAATGGACAACCTATAGAACTGGAGAAAATATTCACAAACTATACACCTTATGAAGGACTAATATTTAGAATCTACAAAGAACTCAAAGCAGGAAGATAAAACAACCTCATCAAAAAGTGGGCACAGTGGCTCACGCCTGTAATCCTAGCACTCTGGGAGGCCAAGGCGGGCGGATTGCTTGAGCTCAGGAGTTCGAGACCAGCCTGAGCAAGAGCGAGACCCTGTCTCTACCAAAAATAGAAAGAACTAAATTGGACAGCTAAAAATATATAGAAAAAATTAGCCGGGCATGGTGGCGTAGTCCCAGCTACTGGGGAGGCTGAGGCAGGAGGATCGCTTGAGCCCAGGAGTCTGAGGTTGCTGTGAGCTAGGCTGACGCCACGGCACTCACTCAAGCCAGGACAACAAAGTGAGACTTTGTCTCAAAAAAAAAAAAAAAGTGGGCACAAGACATGAACAGATTTTTCTCAAAAGGAGATAAATGACCAACGAACATAAGAAAAAATGCTCAGCATCACTAATCATTAGGGAAATGCAAATTAAAACCACAATGAGATACCACCTTACCACTATCAGAATGGCCATTATTAAAAAGTCAAAAAATAATAGATGTTGGCATGGACGTGGTATAAAGGGAATGCCTTTTCTTTATTTTTTTCTTTCAACAACCTAAGATGACATGAAGGGAATGCTTATATACTGTTGGTAGGACTGTAAATTAGTACAACCTCAGTGGAAAACAGTATGGACATTCCTCAAAGAAAGAAAGTAGACCTACCATTTGATCCAGCAATCCCACTACTAGGTATCTACTCAAGGGAAAAGAAGTCATTTTATCAAAAAGACACATGCACCTGAATGGGTATCACAGCACAATTCACAATTGCTAACATATGGAATAAACCTAAGAGATTATCAATTAAATCAGTGGATAAAGAAAATGTGTACACACCATGGAGTACTACTCAGCCATTAAAAAGAATAAAATGTCTTTTGCAGCAACTTGGATGGAACAGGAGACCATTATTCTGAGTGAAGTACCTCAGGAATGGAAAAACAAATACCACACGTTCTCACTTGTAAGTGGAAGCTAAGCAATGGGTGTAAATGGTCATAAAGTGGTGTAATAGACATTGGAAACTAAGAAGGGGGAGAGTGGTGGCAAGTAAGGGGGAAAAATTACCTATCAGGTACAAGGTACACTGTTCTGGTTATGGGTATACTAAAAGCCCAGACTTCAGCATTATACCATTCATCCCTGTAACAACAAAACACGTGCACCCCCTATATTTCTTGAAATTAAAAAAATAAATAAAAAGGCATATACCATTCAGCAGTGGAAAGATGGTCCACCCCAATATTGTCAGAGTCTTGTTGCCCGATGGATCAGGTGTAAGACCAGTGACAGATAGATACAACTTCATGGAATCAGAACGAGTTTGGGTTAAGGGGGACGCAGGTATTGTTTTATTGTAGGTTTTCTAAGGCTTCTTGCTACATGGGTCTCCACTAAAGTTTGGCTACTAGTTCAGTGACTTAGTATAGATGCTTGAATAACATTCACAGGTATGGGACATGTTGCCTCTTATACCCAATGAGGCCAAACAGGCCAGAGACCTCCTTTTTTGGTTAGTGTCTGCAAGACCCACAAGTTTTCCTTATGAGGCTATGGAATGTTCCTTTCTGCTGCTGATCACATAGCAGCAAAGATACACAATTATGTGGCCTGGCCCTGGTCTCTATCCTCATTCAAGGCCCAGCCATCTGTGTACAGCTATCCTTACAGAGCATGCATTACAGTGAGAACAGTTTCCTCTGTGAAGGTTACACCAAAGTATCAAAAATATAATGGAATGGGCTTGTGCAACTCATTACAACGTATTGCAGTTATTGTCAGGGGAGTGCAAAATCCCCAAAGCAGGAAAATAGAGGTGAATTTCATGTTCTTCCAGGTGAAAACAAAATATTTTTCTTCCTAGAGAAATCTGAAGAGGACATTAGTAATCAGGGCAATTCTGTCCAACTGAAATATGCGAGCCAGATATGTAATTTTAAATGATCTATTAGTCACTTTCAAAAAAGTTTAAAAGAGATAGGTACAATTGATTTTAATGATATAGTTAGCCAACCCAATAGATCCAAAATATTAATTTTTCAACAGCTAAATATAAATAATAGTGAGATGTTTTTCATTCTTTTTTCCAAACTCAGTCTTCAAAATCTGTTGTGTGTTCTACACTTTCAGTACATCTTGATACTGACCAGCCATGTTTCGAGAGCTCAACAGCCATATGGGGCTAGTGGCTGAGGAAACTGGACAGTGCACCTCTAGGACATACCACATGCCAGTGATGACTGTGACCAATTCAGTTATCTGTTGGTATATCAGGCACATGGTGACCACTATTAAAACCACAATGGTCCATCATGAGGGGCCAAGGACACTGGGTTTGTTCACTGGCTAAACAGGACTGTGGAACTGCAAATTAGTATGGCCTACCACTCCCTTCTGGCAATGGCAATAGACCTTGTATGGAGGAATGTTTTCTTTCTCATCTTGTGGTATGTTAACACTGTTTTAACTGCACAATCCTGGCAGGCTTTGGAAGTACAGGAGGCTCTGTAGACTTAATAGGACTAATTTGTAGCATTCATCAGTAGAGACTTCTATCCCTGCACCCACCCAGCAGGTCAGTGTATTAGGCTGGGTTGAGGGGACCCAGCACGCCCATTATCAATCATGTAGTCTGATTGTGAAAAGTCTCATCAAAGGAGCCTACAGTATTTGCAGTAATTGTGCCGAGTCTCTTGGCTGTAAGTAAAATGAGTCCAAAATCCTGCCAGGGAAATTTACTGCGGACTTGATGAAGTCCAAGAATGACAGCTTCTTGGGCTCCGGTGTTGGGTAAGTCTAGGTCTATTGAGTCTTTCTCCCACTTACATTCTAGGCTACATGGACTAGGGTGTAAAGTTAGCATCCCCTTGAAGAGGGCAGAGGATCAGACTCTGGGTCAAGTTTGCTTTGGGTTTAAATGGACTCGAATCTATTGAAAAGCTCTCTGGCATTCAGACTAGAAAATCAGTCTGTCGGGTGACAAGAAGGCTTTTGGGGGTGGGTGTGTCTAGGAGTCTTGTTTTTTTGTTTTATTTTTAGGCAGAATCTCACTCTTTTGCCTGGGCTAGAGTGAGTGCCGTGGCGTCAGCCTAGCTCACAGCAACCTCAAACTCCTGGGCTCAAG
>CAUYSK010116278.1:0-10073 GCA_963575035.1 Avahi laniger
TTTAGCTGTCCAATTAATTTCTTTCTATTTTTGGTAGAGACAGGGTCTCGCTCTTGCTCAGGCTGGTCTCGAACTCCTGAGCTCAAACAATCCACCCGCCTCGGCCTCCCAGAGAGCTAGGATTACAGGCGTGAGCCACCGCGCCCGGCCAAGAAACCTATAGTTTTTATTTAAAAGTGTGCTTCACATAAAAATTCTTCCTTAAAGTCTTTAATTTCTTCAGGAGTCCTTTCATAATTAACATCTTTGATGTATGTAAAATTGAATCTACGGGGAATAAGTTTTGAGTTTCAAATGATGACTGATTAATACATTTTTGGATGAGAGATTATTCCTAATTTTAGAACTACGCGTACCTTCATTTTAAGTAAATGAACATGTGGTGCCTTTTCAAAGACATTAGAGTCTAGTGAAAGAGAGAAAACAAAAATCAGTAATAATAGTACTGATAAGTTGTATTTATTTTTCACAGTGATTTACAGAAACTACTCAAAGAAATTCTCAAGAAATAAATTTTAAATTGTTCTTGGATTATAGTAATACAATTTTTCTTGGAAGAAAAGATGTTTAAGTTAAGATGTAAAAGATGATCGAGAATGATTAGATGGAAGGAGGAGGAATGGCCTTTTTTAGGAGATACAGCAGGCTGTAGAGAAACACAGCTCTTTGAGAAATAGCATGATGTTTTTAAAGTTGCAAATTATATAATACGGCTAGAGTGGAGCGTGCTGGCAAGAGAGTGGCAAGAGATGATGTCAACAGTGAAGAGGGACCATATTCTAAAGGGCTTCTGTTTAGCTAAGAAAGTTAAACTTTATCTTTGACTGCATTAATCACTTTAAACTAAGAAAGTGACATCGTATTTGCATTTTAGAGCAAAATCATTTTATTAGCATTATGGGGCATGAAGCTTGGGTATTGGGATAAGGACTGCCGGGCCAAGCAGAAAAAAAATGCAGGGGTTGTTCAGAATGATCCTAAAGTTTCTATGCAAGCATAAATGGGATCTACCATTAACATCTGGAAACACATGCTTTCAGGTTTGAGCGATATCTAGGATTATTCCAGAAAACCTTCCAAGTAACATTTTTAATCTCCATCATTGAGATAATTTACAATAACATGCTTCCAATAAGCAAACCAGAGCTATCTGCATTGCGTAATACAAAAGTCTGCTTCTCTTACAGTATCCTGGAGTTCACTGGGTTATAATCTCCAGAAGGCCATGTGCATATGGGGTCCCTTGTTCAGCCTTAGAGAAGCTGGTGGTTTCTGGGCTGCATTGCATCTTGTACTTTATTTAGGTCACTCTCAAGCAGGTTGACTCCCCTACCACTAGGGGGCCAGGTGGTGACACAAAACTGTGACGCACAGGTTGTAGCTTACCTGAGTTTGATCCAAATCAAATTATTTCTTCCACCTGGGTTAAGAAAATCTTGAATAATATTTGAAAATATTGCTTTAGGGAAAAATCTATTTGCTATGCAAATATAAAAACATTATTGTGATAAAGTTATAATAACGATCAGTTCTACAGATGGAGGCAGGTGGTTTGGGTGCCTTACGAATAATAAATTAGGAAACTAGCACATGCCAACTGATCTGAACTTAAGAAATAAAGGCGATGGTTTTGACTAGCTCTGACAGAGACTGGTTTGCTGGTCACCAATGCTATTTTTGTTTTTCCCAGATACACAGTCAGACCACATGTTCCAGCTTCTTTGCAGTTAAGTGTGGTCATAAGGGTGTATTGGGCAATGGCAGATAAGAAGAAGTGATATGCACCACGTCTAGGCCTGGCCCACAGCAAGCTCAAACTCATGACCCTTGATGTTTTCACATCTGGGAATGCAGAGCACGGCATTGCCCTAGAACGGGGGCGGGGAGACACTGGATGAAAGCAGCCTAGATTCTGGAATGATCACAGAGTTTCTCACAGATTAGACACATTCACTTTGAAATTTAAAGGTGCAAGAAATAAATTTGTATTGTGTAAACCACTGAGGTTTTAGGGTTTATATTTTTGGCAGCTAACACAAACAAAATTATTACTTGAGCTCAGATAATGTAAATTGCTTACTGTCCTGAGGGTCTGGTTTCTCTTTACAAAAAAGAAGCACTGTGGAGACGTGGGTAGCTCTACGCAAAGGCTGTCTCTCCTCTCCGTAGGTTTCTGTGATGTGCAGCAGTTTGTCAAAATTGTGACTATTCTTGAGAGTTTTGCCTTCCATGCAAGCTGACAAGTTAGCCCATCGCAATTTTATAGACGCTGGCAGGAGACACAGGACTCCTGGGTGAGAAAAGAGGACTTTTACTCATGGCAGAGCAGGTAGCCTCGCACGCATGGGATCGCCTTGTCCCCAATTCCAACGGTGTGATGCAGATGTGAGCCCAGATGAATTCTGCCCATGCAGAGGATTTTTGCCAAAGCTGGGGAACCCTTAGCTTAGGACCCTCCACTCTTCCGAAGGGGACTGCTACAAACTGCCCAACTTTGCCCCGGAGGGAGGTATTATCTGCATACTCCTATTCAGGAAATAAATCTGCCTTTTCCCCAACGGGCGACATGATTTCTCTCTTCCAAGGCTCTTTGCTAAACGAACCTCCTTAAAAATATAGTCTGGGACAAAATCTGATACAAGAAATGCAGAAATGCCATGGAGAATTGTCTCTCAATGTCTGTTAGATTCCAGCTTGGATCACTAAAGAGAAAATCATTAACAAAAAAACAAAAAACACGCAATGAGGGAGCAATTAGGGGATTTTAAAAGCCACTGATTTTATTCCTTCATTTTTAGGGATGAGGAAAAAGATGTATGAAAACAACTGGCTTGCCCAAGGTCACATGTAGAATGAGTGGGAACTCTGAGTCCATTCTTTACATCTTGCTCCAAGAAGAATCCTATGCAGCTTACACATGCGTGTTTGTGACCGATTTAATTTACATATACACCCAATTTACATTTTGCATTTTAAAAGCAGTGATGTGGAGGCAGCGAGCAGAATGGTCTGTGCTGGGAACTGGGGAATCTGTGCTCTTATTATTATAGTCCTGACAGTAACAGTTTTATGAAATATTTTGCTTTGACCACCTTCAGAGACGATCAACTGCTTTCTTCTCTTCTTTCAGATTACATTGTTCGTATTTCTATTACGTTCAATTTATATATGTGTGTATCTCTCACATTTGATTTTGAATTTCTTAAAGGCAAGAACTGTTTCTAAAAAATTATCTCAATAAATTGAAAAGTATATATGCAAAAAATTTAAAAAAAATGAGCTTCGCTACGATGTGGTTATTATATTCCAGCTCTTGTAGTCTATGCTCTAGGCTGTGATTTATGCCTTATTTCAGCTATCCTGCTTAGTTGCCTCACCAAAAAACTGGATAAGATATTATTTCCATTTGTGCTCTGTTACCTTGAATTGTAGGCTCAAGCTCCCAGAGATAATAACTAGTTGCTAGAATATGTACCTTGTCTCTTCCGTACCACATTAATGATACAATTGGTGTAACTAATCATAGCCCCAGCATTATATTTCCACAGTTGGTTTATACTCCTTTGAGGAAGGAGATTGCTAAGTTAGAAAAACAAGAAAAATAAAAAATGTATTTTTCATAAATCCTGTGAAACATCATTGCCATGCAAAATACAGAGGAATAGTGAAGGTTCTATTACATTCTGCTGTTATGGTGAGCCTAAAACAGTCTGTTCCCTGCATATCTACACTCACCTAGAAATTCCATTTGCTCAGACACAACTGAAGATAAACAGGTGCAAACAAAGGCAAGGATTTAAAGCTTAGAATATGTTTACAATAAGTGACAACCTCTGATTTCTCCAGATTATTCAAAGACATCCATCTCCAATCCCATATGTATACACAAGTTTGTCCCTATGTATGCTTATTTTCAATTCCTTCCCCTAATCATTTCAGGGACAATTCTATCAGTCAATTATATAGGTCAATTAATAGATTGTACATTAGTGAGAACAATATTTAAATGAAAATATAAGGATATAAGTATATACTTTGTACATAAAGTATATTCTCAAAAATATCAAAATGCCAATTGGCAAGATTATGTTTTGACTCAAAGTTTCTTTGTTATTTCTCTATTTATAAAAATTTTTACTGTGAACCCAAATTCCTTGTATAATTAGAATAACAACAAATGTTATCTTAGAAAATAATATAGACCACAAGTGGTATACATAAAACACTTCACTGTCATTCCAAGAATATAGAAGATCTTATTTCTTAGAAGCTGTTAGCAATATGAAAGGATATGATCTCTGCAGTCAGTGGATTAATGCCCTCCACCACTCAGAAATATCTGCATTCTAATTCTCCGGACCTGTGAATATGTTAATTTACATGGCAAAAGGAGATTACGTTTGCAGATGGAATCAAGGATGCTCATCAGCTGACCTTAAAATAGGGAGATTATCCTGCATTATCCAGGAAAAACCAATGCTATCGCAAGGG
Organism: Avahi laniger; assembly: GCA_963575035.1. NCBI lineage: Eukaryota > Metazoa > Chordata > Mammalia > Primates > Indriidae > Avahi > Avahi laniger. The sequence goes on from CAUYSK010116278.1 coordinate 4,492, forward strand.
TCCTTAAAATGGAAAGAGGAAGGCAGGTGACAAATCAGAGAGATGGAAGCATGAAGAAGATTCACCTTGAATTTTCTGGCTTTGAACATAGAGGAAGGGATCTGAGCCAAGAAATGCAGACAGACTCTAGGAGTTGGAAAAGGCAAGAAAACCGATTCCACCCTGGAGCCTGCAGAAGGAACAGAGCTTTGCCCACCCCTTGATTTTAGCCCGGTGGGATTGACCAGTCTTCTGAAATACAGAACTATATAAGACATTAACAATAAATTTGTGTGCTCATAAGCCCCTAAACTTGTCATAGTTTTTCACAGGAGCAACAGAAAACTAACACAATCTTTATATGGTTTGACTAGAAATTAAGTTCAGGATGACTTGAAGGCTTCTGCAAACAAGATAGAACACAGGTATTTATATCGGTGCCTAGGAATACTAATTAGCATGTTTCTCTTCACTCCCTCTATTTTGGTGGTTCCTTCCCCATAAGAAGCAGAGTATATTTCACTAGCCTGTGCCTTTGCATTTCATCACGTGACTTGCTTTAGCTAATAGAATGAAGCAGAAGAGAGAGGATGCTGGTTCGGAATAAGCCTTAAGAGACATTCTCCTGGTCCCCGAGGAGGCTGTCACATGGAAAAGTTGCAAAGTGCCTGAGCCAAGTTCAGCTCAGGTCACCCAACCCCCGGGGACCCTCGAACATGTGCGTAAAGATAAAGTGATTGCTGTTTGAAGACGCTGAATTTTGGAGTTCTTTGTTATGCTGCAATAGCAAACTCATACAGCTCCTGTCTGAGACTTTTTGTTCTGTTCCGTTTCTTTTTTTGTGCGTGTGATAAAATGATGCATCATAGCAACTGTCATGCTATAATGACCAACTTTTTACTTGGAGGCCTAAATCTGGAAGCTGCGAAAGCTCAGTTCTTCCCACCAAGAACCTTCCCTCTAGACTGACAGTCTGCGGTCTTCTCATTTTCCTGCGTTAGAAAGGTCAGGCTTTTATTAAACATACTGCCCTCCAACATACCCTGAGGATCTTAGATCCGTATTTTCTGGGTTTTGGCAGAAAGTATGCTATTTTAGTCAGTATTTAAATGTCATTTTTGTACCTTAATCCTCTCTGCTGATATCCTGGATGCCTGCCTGTGTTATATATATTCTTTCTGATAAAGTTTCTGAAATGAAATGGTGCCAGCCGAAGAGCAAATTCTTTTGCTATCGCTGAGGTAAGCATTGGGAATTGAGGAATATTTTAAACATTTGCAAAGTTTCTCTTTAGCAGCAGAGGAAAGAAAAGCCCTTACTGTTAGTTTCTGTTCCTGCTCCTATTTAGTTCAGTGGCTAATTCACTATAAGATATATCCACCGTAAGACATCTGGGGGGCAAAGCTGCTAAGACACAGCTTTGTACCCAAATTATCTAGTGTATTTGTAATCATGATATTCTACTCTTTCACTTCAGGCAGACGAAAATGAAAAGTGAACAAATCGGCTGGGAAAATAGAATTCAATAGCTTTTAAAAATTGAACATGCTGTAAAATGGGGCATCTTAAAGTTACTTAGAACTTTCCAAATTAGATATAGCAATAGGAGAAAATAGGGTGCATATAATAAAAAAAAATGTGGCAAGCCCAGATCAACTATGAAGTTTTGAACTTCTGGAATTTTCTTCCATTATACCCTAAACCCTGTAAAGACAGGATCGTATCTATGTTGATTGATGTTTTGTCCATAGTCACTAGCACAGAGCTCGAAACATGTGTCAGTCATCAATAAATATTTGGTGACTTAGCATCAGTGAATTTCTGAGTTGTACTTAAAGTCCCATGGGCCATTTATGAGTAAAATAAGACTGTTTCCACAAAAATAAAGCTTCCACCAAGTATAATATGGCTAGGGTTCTCTCGTGTCACTTGTGAAGAAAAAGAACATTACTGTACCAATGGATAAATAGAAGACTATCTGAGACAAGAATTTAGAATCAAATATAAACCCCGGGAAGTATATGTGCTACTTTCAACCTTTGCCCAAATTGTCTTGTTGAAGAGCCATATCAAGTTGAAAGTCATGCTTCCCAAGAAAGCTAGATATATAGTTGAAAATGGGCACCAAATTTTCCTAATAAGTGATGAGCAGATGTTTGCTCATGATTTCAATAATAACAATGTTATAAGGATTTGAAAGAAGCCTGACTACTAATGTAAAACTTGTAGCAGATACACTGTATTATTTTAAACTCTAGGCTGGTGGATGGTAGAGAAACAAGAATGAAGAAGTTGGTATTTTTCTTTAACGTTTTCCCTCCTGGCACATAATGAGCATCTTTGTGCGTGTAGAGTCCTAGGATAAAGTGAAGTCTTTTCTCATTGTCCAAAAGGAAAGATAACATATTCTGAAAGACAGAGTTAGTACGTTGGCATTGTACCGACTGACTATGCATTAGATCAGACAGCAAATTAGATATTGATGGAACTATTTTGAACAGTCGATAAGCTTTCTGATGATTGATATCTTTACACTGCCTGGTAATATCAATGCTGGCATTTAGAAACTAGAGAAAGAGACAGTAATATAATATTCTCTTTGTGGAATCCTTAAGTGTAATCTAAACTCAAAAGTCTCATTAATTAGATAGCAGGATTTACAGAGTTGACTTTCACAGGAACAAGGGAAAGAAAATTAAAATATCATCCTTTCCTTTGTGTACAAAGCTGCCCTTCCGACCACCCTTCAGTCTGAATCAGAGGGCAAGTAAGTCAAATGCTTTAAAATTCCTCTGATATGAAGGGGAAAAAAGTGGTTCCTAGAAGCAGTCAATAAAAGTATACCCTAAAGAATAAAAATAAATGAAATGTGGCACGAATGGTTCATTTCATTAGGTGACTGTTTCTGGTAGGACATTCAGATTAAAACAAAGTGCTCAGAAAACCACAAAATATATCACTGTCCACCTCTAAAAAATATTTTCTGGAATGTAATCAGGAAAATGGAAGATGATGGAAAAAAAAGCACTATGTCTTATGTAACGTGTCCGTTTTTCTTTCTCCAATGTCCTCTCATCCTCCATTTTATCATTCATGAAAAATTTTTCTCCAAGTTTAATCAATCAATCAGTTAATTAAATACTTTATTCACTCATCCATTTATTTGGTCAGCATGTGTAGACAATGTTATAGGAGTGGCAATACAACAGTGGGTAGAACAGAAACAAATTCTTACTTTCCCAGAGCTTATCTTCTGGTGGGAGAAGACAGATGATTCACAAATAAATAAGAAAAGTACATAGGAGATCTAGTGGTGATCAGTGTTAAGTAGATAAATAAAGTCAGTAAAGGAGTTAGGCAATACCACGAGGTGAGGTTTGCTATTAGGATGAAATACGAGATGTTCAATTATATGTGGATTTCAATTAGAAAAAGACACAAAGAATTATTTTAGTATAAGTATATCCCAAATATTGCTAGATGAACAAAGGGAAGATGTGTTTGAAGACGAGGTCATAATGGATGTGGTGAGCAGATGATGTTATGGTCTTGTATACGCTTTGAAGAGGTAGAGCAAATATGCTAAGTAGCAAAATGAAAGGATTTAAATGCAAATTAGATTTTTAGATATGAAAATTAAAATTTCTGAAATGAAAAATATACCAGATGGGATTAATGGCAGATAATACATTCCTGAAGAAAAGACTGGTGAACTTAAAGATGCAATAGATAATATCCCAAATAAAGCACAACAAGAAAAAAGTGAATGGAGCATCTGTGAGCTGTGGCTAAGGACAAATTTAGGTGACCTAACATAAATATAATTGCTCTTCCTCTATGGAAGGTAGAGCAATTAAAAAAGAAGAAATGAGGGAGGAACACTTTCCAAATTTGTTAAAAACTATTAAACCATACACATAGACTCTCAACACACCTCAAGCACAAGAACACACTGATGAACATTATAACTGAAGTGCCTTAAAACCAGTAATAAAAAAAAATCCTAAAAACATCCAGAACAAAATGACATATTCCATACTTAGGAACACAGGTAAGAATTATAGAAGATTTCTAATCAAAAATAATGTAAGCCAAAAGGCATACAGCATTTAAATGGTAAAAGAAAATGAAAACAAAATGAAACCAAAAAACATGACAACCTATGAATCTATACTTAAGGAAAACATTTTTCAAAATAGGAAGGAGAAATAAAAATATTTTCAGACATACAGAAGCTTAAATAATTCATTAACAACCAACCAGCACTACCAAAATGTTGAATGAAGTCCACAAAAGAGAAGGAAAATGAAATCAGGTGGAAATGTGGTTCTACATAAAGAAATAATTACTGGACATGATCACTATGTGCATAAATATAAAGACTCATTTTTGTTTTAATTCTTTTGAAAGGATAATTTATCATTTAAAGTGGAAAACTAACATCTTACTGTTGACAGCAATATATATTTTATAACCTACATAGGAATAAACTGTACAGCAAAAATAACACATGGGCCAGGAAAGGAGAAATGAAAGTGTACTGTTGTGAGATCTTGTTATACTGGAATTGACATACTATCATTTGAATTGTAACTGTGATAAGCAGACAGCTTCCATGACAGCCCTAAAAGAATCTCTTATTTCTAGTTGCCATGAGGATGATACTGCTGAAAATCAAGCTCAATTTTTAATCACGTGAACTGCTGTATTACAATGAGAGTTGAATTCAGTCTCTCTTAGTTTCTCACATAAGAGTTAGGGCATTAATCAGGAAAGAATTAAATATTGAAACACCAAATGGGAGCATCTTATTGGACCCAAATGAAACTGACAATATTGAAGCCCCTTGTCATTCTTATACTCCTTTAGAAAGAAATACAAGGAGCCATCCCTCCAAGGGCCAAGGAGAGCAGTCTTCCTCAGGTTGAAAACTCTGTGACACAAGATTACATGGAAGAGAAGGCTCATTTTCCTCCAGATCCACTGCAATTACCCGTTACAAGTAAATCCGTTATGAAGGTCAAACTCAGCACACTCCAGGAGAGGTACTCCTTGTCCTCCATACTCCAGGTGGAAATGGAAATAGCTTATACGTGGAAAGGTTGCAAGACCATGCTAATATATATTTATAGAAATCTGGGAAACAGGCATGGGAATAGATTTTAAGGGCGTTAGAATGAGGAGGGCAGAATGTGAGTTAGATTGGGCTACATTCATTGATCTGGGTTGAAGTTAATAGGGATTCTGGATTTACTGTGTTAGCTTGTGAAGTTGAATGTGATTCTAAAAACTTGCTTGGCAGTTTGGGTGCATATGGACTCAATTAGAGCATCCATTTAATGATTCTGAGATGCCAGAGCTTACCTGACATGAATGAGAAGAGAATCCAAAGGTTTGGGGAGATAGAAATGTTGGACTGGATTTATCATGTGTGATGCACATACTCATCTCACAACTATGTTCCATAAGAAGATCTAGGATGGCCGGGTGTGGTGGCTCACGCCTGTAATCCTAACTCTCTGGGAGGCCAAGGTGGGTGGATTGTTTGAGCTCAGGAGTTCGAAACCAGCCTGAGCAAGAGCGAGACCCCATCTCTACTAAAA
>CAUYSK010116279.1:0-46091 GCA_963575035.1 Avahi laniger
TGACTTTTCTTTCGATTAGGTCTTTCAAATAGGACTGAGGTATAGTACACTGGCAAAAATAAAAAGAGGCAAACAAGAATAATGCCAAAGTAACAGATACCCAAAACCAAATACCATGTCAGAAAACATTATATATAACCATTTATCAGATTAGAGCAGCAAGAGAAAGTTACTTCTAAATCATAATCATTTTAGTGGTATTTGCCAACTTCACCACGGTAACTCTGCAACATCATTCTTCATTTGTGTAGTAAAATTCATGACAAAAAGGAAAGGGGAAATGGGGGAAGTCAGTTAGTTCATTCCAATAAATTATCTCTCCAGTTCTTATAAACATGCCCATCAGCACAAAATTGAGAAATACCTAAGACTAGAAGAGACTTGGTTTAAGTTATGAAGCAAATTAAAATGGAAAAATACAAGAAAATAGAACCAATGGGGTTGAAAAAGCCCCTCACTGAAAATCTGTATTAAAAAAAATAAAATTAATAAAAATAAAAATAGAAACAAAACTCTACTAGTACAAACTAGCCTGAGTGGTTTGATGGACAGAGTGATTGGGTCAACTGTCATTGAACTTCCATAAATGGATTTTCTTCATTCATGTTAAAGTAGCACATGAATGTAAGCTCTATAAGGACAGGTAATATATTTTCATAGGACCCAAATAGTTACTGTATATCCTATAAATAAAAAATATTTTACTTTGATAACTGACTGAATATGTGGGGACTCCATGTAATCCAACCACATGGTTGTTTGCTGTACAGTCCTGTGCAAATATAAAAAAAAGTTTTTTTTGCTATAAGGCTTTGACCCTACAGTTTTCACAGCAACAAAACTACCATCCAGCATGTACCATATTTTGCAAGCCTTCAAGTTCAACAATCCAAATTGTCGAGTCATAGTATGTCCTAATGCAGCATTCTTGAGGAGTATAGTAGGTCAGTTAATCATCTAGAGACATACAGACATCTCCTGATTCATCCCATCTAGATGGATCATTCTGATCTTCTCCATCATCAACCAGCTCTTCATCAGCTTCTCCTACTTCATTCTCCTCATACTCTTCATCCCGAGGGAATTCTGTTTCTTGTCCCTGATCTACACCTTCTTGCCCTCCTGGCTGTGATTTATCTGCACAGTCTACACAAACACCATAGCGTCGAGATCCATGTCTTATTCCAACACTGGCTGCTAACATGAAGATCTTCTTACACACCATACATTTGTATTTTTTATCCTTTTTATGCACCTGATTGAAAGGGGGAAACATTCAATAAGGATAGTATAGAAAAGAGAATGCATATGAACCACTCAAATTGAACCATATATTTAATAATAATGAGTGGATATACTATTGCTTTTCTGTATGAAATCCAGTTTCATTCACATTCTTTGCTTAAAGCAATTTATTTAGTAATCGACCTTCCTTAAATTTGTAATTAACTGCTAAAATCCCTTTAATCTTCACTGGCATACATATAGTTTATCTCAAAGATCAACTGTATTTAAAGTTACTTACCAGGGAATGTCTTTTTACATGTTCTCTTCGAGTAAACAGCTTTCCACAAATATCACAGCTAAATGATCTCACTCCCGTATGAATGAGCAAGTGCCTTTTTAGTGTTCGTCTGTATTTGGCTACATAGCTACAATGAGGGCATTTTAACTTGTTCATGATTAGAGATGATTCACCTGTAAGAATTAAAAAAGAAAAAAAGCAGAAAGTACTTACAACACATTAAACAGAAAACTTGCTATCAAAACAACTTCCATCTCTATCCCTGGAAACAGTAATTGACATAGGGCTGCTACTACTTGATTTTTTTAAACTCAGAATATGGAAGCTTTTAATAATTGTTAAAAAGTATTTGATAATTCTGTATTTGTTCAGTTGACTAATACTTGCCATTTTCCCAAGTTTCTTGTTTTGGCCAAGATTCCGGCAATAATCCATACTTGAAATCGTTTGAAGCACCTGGTAGCAATCCATACTTGAAGTCATTTGAAGTACCTGGTATCAACCCATACTTGAAATCACTTGAAGGGCCAGGCATTAAACCATACTTGAAATCATGTGAAGTACCTAACAAAAAGTGATTTGAAGTAATGGTAATAAAGATCTCTCTTATTAGTGTCAGAAAATAGAAAATATATTTATATCTTACAAGCATAACAGAACATCTTAAAAGCTAGTTAACTCTACATTTCAGTCTAAAGTTGTCTTCATACCTTATATTCACAATTTTAAAAATTCAAATTTAAAATACATTCAATATAGGAAAAAATACAATTAAAAAACCCCCATGAATATTATTTAATTGTGGGAAGGTCAAGAGAATTACCCTTTTAAATGTTGGGTTTCACATTCAAAACATAACTCTTTGTGGTTGCTATTCCTAACTATTCTATCACTTGAGATCCTATCACTTTGAAGCCCAACTGTCAAATGGGATATTCTCCTCATTGTATCCAAAAGTCACATAATCTTATTAAGAGTAGTAAGTATAGAAAAATGGACTAAATCAGGTGGTTTCGGTAGGAGGATTGCTTGAGCCCAGGAGTTTGAGGTTACAGTGAGCTATGATCATGTCAATGAGCTCTAATCTGGGCAGAGAGAGATGCTGTCTCTAAGAAAAAAATGGACTAAAGTTCTATTACTAGACTTGTTTTGGACATATTAGGGCAAGAGTAACTGAATACTCTTGAGGTTCATTGAAACTTCTCTTTCTACTAACTCCATTCTTACACAAAACAAAGTCCAGAAGGTAGAATTCAAAATAGAGTAACAGATGTGCTTAAGGATCTTCAGATTAGCAAGGAGAGGAATTATCTCCTCTGGATTTAATTCCACTCTGATGTTGTAAGTAATTCCCCAGACCAGGAATCTTCTGACAATAGGAACATATCCAGCATCCTCCACAGCTATCGCCAACCTGATCCAATCAACTATCAACTCTAGTCCCTAGATTGTTTTCGGTGGCCACCAACTTGTCTCCCGGTTCTTAAGTGCTGCTTTCCCAGAGTCTGTTCTTAGTACAGCAATCACGGATTCTTTTAAAAAGACTAAGTCAGAGGCAGGTCATCACTCTGCTCATAAAGCAGCAAGGGCCACCCATCTCATTCACAGTAAAAGAGAAAGATTTCCAATATCCTACAAAGCCTTACCTGGTGGAACCCTTGCTTCCAGTCCATACTGACCTCTGTGATAAGTAGGCTCCCAATTCAAGGCATCTATGCTTTCCACTGCCTGAATCATTTCTTTCAGGATGTATGTACGGTTTACCGGTGCAGCAAATAATTTATTTTACTCCCATGGACACCATGATTTTAATAAAAGAATGCTTATTATCAAAATGGATTTCCTAAGAATTCATTTTCCCAGATTTAGCAGACATGTCGACCCGTTTAAAAATTAAGAGAACTTAAGATTTCCTCTTTGGTGAAAGTATGAATACCCCATTGAAGTTAAAAAGCTCTAAAGTGCTTTAAAACTGCACATCATTACTCTTAATGTAAACTGTTTTGTACTTTAAAATACATCCATTTTTTAGTGTCGAGAAAGCCCTCTGAACCCATAACTGTATATAATTTAACTATAACGCATTACTGTTTAGGGCAAAGTTTTCAGAATCCTAAGTGAGACAAAGTTTCTGTGTGTGAGGGATGGAGAACAGGATGGGGATGGTAGCCCTGTGGAGGTGAATCTACTTTTGGTTTCATATTTTTTTTTTAAGACAAGGTCTCACTCTGCTGCCTGGGCTAGAGTACAGTGGTGTCATCACAGCTCACTGCAACCTCAAACTCCTGGGCTCCAGCAATCCTCCTGACTCAGCCTCCCAAATAACTGGGACTTCAGGTGCATGCCACCATGCCCAGCTAATTTGTCTATTTTTTTGTGGAGAAATCTTGCTCTTGTGCTCAGGCTGGTCTAGAATTCCTGACCTCAATCCTCCCAGAGTGCTAGGATTACAGGCGTGATTACACCTCACTCTTTGTATTTCTAATGTTTAAAATGTATGCCCTCCAATTGTTTGCTGAATAAGTATATCTAGCAAATGCTAATATATATCTGATACTTTTGACTTGCTCAAAATACTTGAAAAACTAATGTCATAAAACATGTTAGATGTGCATAATATATTGTTAAATATTATTCACTCTATATAAAAAAAAGGAGATAGAGAAATACCCCTAAAACAGTTTATGAACTGACGATCGAAGATTCAGAATTAGAGATTTTATTTGTATTTGATATTCTGTGTTTCCCTAGATAGCTTATAGTATAGATATAATAAAATGCATCCACAGTGACAAGCAAGAAACACTATCTGGAATACAAAATGATAATTCAAATTAAGAAAGCCTTCCATGGGTTATCACAACTTATTAACATTATTAGTGTCACTGAAGGTGGTATACAACTCCCCCACTGTTAAATTTGCCTGGCAAATAAATAAATAAGTAAAGCAAGCAAGCCAGCAAGCAAGCTTTCCCCTGAATTTCTTGCATCTCTCCTAATTCTTAGAATTAACAGAGATTACTTATACAAATTACAAAAGCGGCCTGAATAAAGTTATTGTTATTGTAATTCAATACACTTAAGTATCATTAAGGATCTACTTCAAAATTGTGCTTATTGTTCAATAATATCCTTATGGGTACAGTGTTCCATAACAGCAAACTAAGGAAAAAATGTAAGTTTTTGACCTCAAAGTCATATGACAAAGGCTGATCTCAGCTGCAAAAATACTAATGGATCAAAATGTATCCTTTGAGGGAAATGACTCTAAATCAAACGCTTACTCTTCTGAGAATAAATGAATGATATGGATCATTCTCCACTGAAAGTGTGTATGTATCCATATTTAACATTTTATAAATTCACACAGCCCCTATTAAACCCATTCTTGCACCAGATTTCAAAACAAAGTGCAATAAAATTCTCTTGCACTGTTAGTGATTTTCTGTAAAAGCAAAATATCTCCAAAAATCCAACACATTTGATCCACAAATTGCTAATTTCAAATTTTTTTAGTAAATTCTTTTCAATAGTCAAGGGAAACCACCTTAAGGCAGCTTCCTCAGAACTGTGGCTTAACTGTGGTCAGTGCACACTATATTCACAAGCCCTGGCTGCTTTGTGTAAGTAGTGCCCCTAGTGGTCCCCCAGACCATCAACTTTGAAAAGAATTGCAAAGCTACATTGAAAGAACCAAAAAACATCCATATCCCTTTATCTATATTCAATAAATGTTAATTTTGCCCATTTTCTTGCTATGTATACACATTTTTATGCACTATTTGAAAATCTGCACACTTATCAACTTCAAGACTAAATATAGCCCATGTCTTCTAGAGCCCACATAACCACAGCACATTCAAGAAATTTAAAATTGGTTGAATAACACATTCTACATATTCAAATTTCCAGCCATTCCCAAAATGTCCCCTTGAATCATTTTTGATGTACTAATACCCATGCTGCATTTCGGTTTATCTCCTTGGTCCTTTTAATCTAATGGTTCACCCGCTTTGTCTTTAATGACATTAACATTTTAGAATTTTGGAGCACCTGTCGTGTAACTGGATTTATGTAGAACTGATATTTCCTCCATGATGAGAATCAGGCTAAATATTTTCAAAAATACTACATAGGTCATGTGTGCTCGCTAGTGTATCACATCAGCTGGCACTTAATTTCAGTTTGATTATTGACGATATTAAGTTTAATCAATTGGTTATGATAATGTTCCTCAGATCTCTTTAATTATAAAGATACCATTTCCCCCTTGTAATTGGAAATAATCTGTGGGATGATACTGAGTCCATGTGGATATGCTATTTCTTTTACCCAATCATAGCGGGACAAGCCCATAAACACTGGCTTAATACCCACTGATAATCTTATGTCCTGTGGGGGGTTAAAAATAGGTATTTTTCCAATTCTTTCATTCTACTACTTTGGCATTCTTCTGTAAAGAAACCTTTCTCCCTTTTACTCATAACATACTCATGGATTCATTCTTTATATGTATCAAGCTTCCCCCAAAATACAGCTAATATTACATAGAACTGATCAACGTTTTCTATAGCCATCAACAACCACACCATTATTTTGCAAAGCTAATTAAAATACATTTGTCAACCATTCTGATAATTACCATTCCGTATCTATTTACCAGCAGGAAGCCTTAAGCTCTATTAACTTAATTACCTTTGATATTTAACAGTTTTAAAAGTCTAAATAAATGACTCCTTCAAACATACAAAACCAAAAATATCTATCAATTCACATTTACCAAGTTTCCAAAGTCATCATAAACATATCTACCATAGAGTCAAAGTATTTACAGACAATACTCTCCCTTAAGGGAGAGAAACTACAGTATGCTGCAGTAAACATGTAACACATCTCAATAGTCAAATCTCTTAGATGTACTCTTGCTAAAATCATACTGTACGTACCAGCATCACCTCCATCTTGATTAGAGCCAGCTTCAGCCAATAAATTTGCATTCACATTCCTGTCACCATCAGGCCCTGAGAGAAGAGCACCATCCAAATCTGAAAAGGAGACAGAATGATTTATTTACAAACCATACCATAGCTACCACCCAAAACACTAATCTTCCTGGAATTGCTTCTTATACAGATTAAATAAAAAGGATTATCTGTAAATACTGAATTATCTATGTGCTCAACACTACAAGGCACAAGAGGTGGTTTTCAACTCCAAGAACCAGTACGCATGGAAAACACTAAGTACGATATACTGGTCAGGAATGAGTTGTAGAGCAACGGTGACTTAAGTGCCAATCCTAGTGCTGTTACTGGCTGTGTGACCATGTGCCTTAGTTTCCTCATTTATATCCATCTACATTATAGATTTAATGTAGTAATCTAACTAGATAATGCAAGCCAAGTGTTACAATCATGGTGCCTGACACCTAAATGATACCTGCTACTACCAATGCTTAAGTATAAGATGTGTAAAACAGACTGATATTTTTGTGTTTGTTGAGAAGTGGAGAAGACCAACTAAAGCTAAAACAGTAAGGGAAGACCTTGGAAGAGGCAATTCTTAAGAGCTAACCTTGAAATATGGAACAGATGCGGAGAGGCTAATCAGATGAGTGCTTTGGGTTTCAACCTGCAAGTTTCCTATAAATCTGTTCCATTCCACTGCCTTAATTCAGGTACTCATCACTATTCTCCTGAATTAGTAAACTAGTGAAATGGTTTCCTGGTCTCCTGGTTTCTAATACAGTGTTCACACCTCTATTATTTCCCACAGTGTTGCCAGAGAGATCTTCCTAAAACAAAAATCTCTGTTTAAAATGTTCAATAGTTCACCACAGCTTTTAGGATAAACTTTGAGCTCTAGTTTAAAAGATCCTAATATTTAGGTCTCATTCTGCTTCGTATCATCTCACTAGTAATGTCACAAACCCCCCTATACTCTCTCAAATGGCTTAAGTCTTGGAAGACTACCTACCTATTTATTTATTTATTTGAGATAGAGTCTCGCTCTGTTGCCCTGGCTAGAGTGTCAGTGGTGTCAGCCTAGTTCACAGTAACCTCAAACTTCTGGGCTCAAACAATCCTCCTACCTCAGACTCCCAAAGAAGCTGGGACTACAAGTGCATGCCACCATGCCTGGCTAATTTTTTTTATTTTTAGTAGAGATGGAGTCTCACTCTCACTCAGACTGGTCTCCAATTCCTGACCTCAAATGATCCTCCCGCCTTGGGCTCCCAGAGTGCTTCGGAAGACATTTTTAAAATGTCATTGATGAACTATGTTCCCTCTCTCTCCCATTCGAGACTTATCATTGGTATTACCATCCTTCACTGCTCTGGCACTCCAAAACCCAAGATTAAAAACAAAAACCCCGACTTCAGTCTTGTACATCTTGTGTGTGTCTGTCTGTGTTTCTTTCTGTGTCAAAAACAAAACAAAAACCCCTTTGTATGTAAGTACTTATTCAAAAATATTTACAATGGGCAAATAAATTGTGCTATATTCATACAATGGAATACTAAACACCAATGGTTCTAGTGTGCAGTTATAAAGTCCAAAATCAATAAACAAAGCTGGTACCTAAATACTGACAGGCCAATAGGACTGCACAATTGTATGATGATTGAAAGAATAGTATAAAATGACAGTCAAGTAAGCATATAGGTCATACAGACCCCATAGTCCATGGCAAGAATTTTGGCCTTCATTTTAAAGAGGATAGAAGGATTTTAAATAGAGATTTCATTTGACTTATTAAAATTATCCCTGCTGTTACATGAATGAATTAAAGAACAGCAAGAAGAGATGTAAGCAGTGGTCCCCCACCTTTTTGGCATGAGGGACTGGTTTCGTGGAAGACAATTTTTCCACGGACTGATGGTGGGGGGCTGGGGTGTTGTGGGTTGGGGGAAGTGGTGTGGAGCTCAGGTGGTGATATTCGGCCCATTTCTTAACAGGTTACAGACCAGTACTGGGCCTTGGCCCAGGGACTGGAGACTGCAGATGTACAGAGACCAGTTAGGAAGCTATGTTAGCAATCCAGGTGAGGGCTGAGGCAGCCTTGATTTAGTTGATGGTAGTGGCAAAGGGAGAAAAGTGGGTAAATTTGAGAACGTTTGTGGGGGTAGAAAGTGATAGGACTTGGTAGCACACTGAATATTGGTGGGGAGGGCCTATTAGTACAGGGTAGGAACAAGGGAAGTTTCTACCCTATACTAATGGCAGCTAGGGAACCCTAGAGGAGGACCAGCTATGCGGGGAATAGGAAGTTTCGTTACAAACAATGACATACCTAAGAGAGAAGTATCATGTTTGGGGTGGGGGTGGTAGGTTAAAAGGGTCTTCCTGGGATCAAATCCCAGCTCTGCCACTTTCCAGCTGTGAAGCAGGTTATTTTGCTTCTCTAATGTGGTGGTTCTCAAAATGCAGTCCCTCCATACCAGTATCATCAGGGAACTTTCTAGAAATGAAAATTCTCATGCCCCAACCCAGATCTACTGAGTCAGATACTTTGGAGGTAGGGCCCAGCAATCTGCACTTTTAACAAGCTCTCTAGGTGATTCTAATATTTATTCAATGTTGAGGACTGTTTTACTATAAAAATGGGGGGGAAAGTTTAAAAATCAAATGAGAAATGTGAAATGCTTAGCTCTGTCCCTGGTATATAGTAAGTACTCAAAATATTTACCTAACCGTGATTTTTTTTTAATTTAAGCTTCTAAGTGGAGAAATTTAGTACCAAGGTGTTTGAGCTGGAAATAAAAATGTTGAGCTGTCAGAATATAGATGGTAAATAAAACCATTGGAGTAAAAGACAAAACCAAAAGGAAAGACTCTGACCAAGTATACTGAAGAATCCCAGCATTTAATGAGTTAGAAAATGATATAAAAGATTTTTAAGGAAAAGGTAGTATGCTTTTTCAATTCTGACTAGGATTCAAGGTGAAGACCGAAAACATACATCGTTTTCATTTTATTCCACAGGCACCTGTGAAGTCACTGGTAGTCTTATTGAGAGTGATATTGGTGAGCTATGGTCGGGCAAGCAGGAAAGAGTAAAAGTGGCCTGTGTTGTGAATAGAAGATCAATTAAGAAAAAATATAGACAATATTTTGGGAAATGTGGCTCTACAATTGCTTCTTTTTAGAAAGTAAAAGTAACAAACATTTAAATGCTGACAGGAAGGAGTCACTAAGAATGGAAGAAGTTAAAGATACTGAAGATATACCAGCAAAGAGAAGGAATTATCAATTGTGTAGGATTCCTAGGGAGTCTGGAATCCAGGAGCACAGGTTGGGTACTTAAGAGACAGCAGAGACAATCTGTGTATATAAGGAGAAGATTAAAGCCAGAAACTTAAGGACATTCTAGGATGTTAGCTTTTACTTTCTCTGTAAAGAATGCAGAATTTCTGCAGAATTAGAAGAATGTGAGGTTATTACCTAGAACAAACCTGTTCTAAATCAGGAAAATAATCAAGTAGTTTATGAGGAAGGAACAGTATACAGACTCCTTTGCCCATTCTCTGAGAGCAGGGATACTGTTTTGTTTTCCCAATATTTACCACAATGCATGGTAAATAAAAGGCTTTAAAAATATTAAATGTTGACAAAAATACTGTGCCCTTTGCAACCTGTATTACTGAACAAGGTTTAGTTTTAATTAACAGTTATCTGAAGAATAATTTCATGTTTTAGTCTACAATTAAACTAAAACATATAAACTAAAAATATTTAACTGAAATTTAGTGGCTTTGTTTTCCTTAGAAAAGTTAAATGTATTTCAATAATCACAAAATGACATTTAAATCATTATTCAATTTTACTAGTTTTCTTTAAAAAATTCATTACTCTGAAATGTAGTCTGTTTGAAAGATATTTCTTACTACAATTCTGATTTGTAAAATACAGGTTTCTGTTTATGTAATATTCTACAGTGATTTATTGAAGAAAGCACTTTCCTCAGCTACTTCTTAACAGAGGTATTTCCTACCTCCTACCCTTTCTTTTGCAAAACACCAACTGATTGGTTCTTGATATCAAAAATTTCAGCATAAGTGTGCTCTCCCAGGTTGACAATAAGCTTTCATCAATAGTATGCTTAACTTAGGAAGTGACAGATCATATAACTGCTGTATGTTATCCAAAATCAGCCAAACCATCTAGCAATTCATTATTAGTTATGTAGATGTGAGACAGAAGCCAGGCAATCAACCAGGCATTCACTTCAGGAATTAATTTTGCTTCATTAGCAAGCGCAGTAACAACTCTTAGTCATCTTTTTCTCTAAACTATAGAATTACAAAATAAACTTTAATATACTTGCTTTTGTAATATTCAAGACCTTCCTTATGGAAATCTTTCACTTGGTTTAAACATAGCAAAAAGGGGCTGTCTTTGTAAACAGCAAGAAACCTTTTTGAAGACCTATTAAAACATTAGTTTCACAAGATGACAGCTATTTTTCTGATTGGTAAGCAGATACATATCTGGTATGGAATATTCAAATGACCAGAGCTAAAGAATAAGCCACATAACGATTTCTTCTATTTTAACAAATGCTCTTCCCCAGTGAACAGCAGCAGCCTCCCAAAACAAAAATAGATTTTATGCATCTAGCAGTAAGTCTTATCATGTATTATCTCATTTAAGTTTCACTACATACCTATGTAATAGTAAGAATATTCTTATCCTTAACTTTATCAGTGAAGAAACTAAGGCTGGGCAAAGTTAAATAAAACAAGCTAGTGGCAGAGGTCTGTACTGTTTTATTAACTGTATTATACTGCCTCCTAGTAATGTATTTAGAGTACCAAGCCTCGGGGACTAGCACATAGCAGGCAATCAAAAAATGGCACAATCTGCAATACTGGGAACGTTGAGTGCAGAAGCATACTCAAACTTATTTTGCAAGTGATACCTGATATGCTTCTTTTGAAAATGAACAAAAATGAACCTTAATTCCACTCAGTGCTGAACCACCATTCATTTCATTACCTTCCCTTTATTTAATAAATAAAACTACCTCCAAAATCTTAAGAGTACCAAGGTATTAGCTATCATTGTTCTTTATGGCAATACATTTTTGTCTATCTTCAAGCATCTCCTCTTTAGAATTCACATTTTATATTTCTGATTAACCATGTATTATAATTTAAAAAATCTTATTCAAGAATTTAAAAATCTGATTAACAAGAATGAAAAGAGAATGAGATTAAAAGACTGGTATAAATCTCAGTCTCCCCTCCCTAAAATTTTATATAACTTTTCTCTTCTTCACATGAAAAGTAGTAGCAATACTTACCCACTTCAAAGTTGCAGTGACAAGTGATATTAGTAAATGAAAATACTGAGTAAATTATAAAGTACAATATAAAACAAGGTATCATTATTAAGTGAGGTTAATTTTGGTCACTTGACCCACAGGGGGACAGCAATCCTTCCAAATCATCTAGGAAGAAGTATAGCACCTGCCTGTCAATGCTAAATTAAGACTGGGAGTAAATAAAGAAAATGTGGTATATATACATCATGTTATACTAAGCCATAAAAAAGGATGAAATAATGTGTTTTGCAGCAACTTGGATGGAACTGCAGGCTATTATCCTAAGTGAAGTAATGCAGGAATGGAAAACAAGATACTGCATGTTCTCGCTTAAAAGTGGCACACAGGACTATGGGTACACAGGGCCATACCTCTGGACACCGGAAACTCAGAAGGGGAGGGTGAGAAGGGGCTGAGGGAAGAAAAACTACCTAGTGGGGTGATGTACACTATTTGGGTGACAGGTACACTAAAACCCCAGACATCACCATATATAATTCATCCATGTAACCGAAAACTACAAAATATAAATTTAAAAAATTAAAAAGAAGATGGGGTTGAGATATTCTGTCTGACAATTTGCTTCTGGTTCTCAATATTCCAAGCATGAGGCAGGCACAGAATAATCTAGATATTCTTAGAACAAATACTCTTGAAAAGAATGAAATGAGAAAAGACATCAGAAATGGAAGTTTTAGAAACAGCTAAACTCGGCTGTACAAAAACTCAAGGACTCAATAAGATCTATTCAACTTTCATTTTCATAAATATATACCAGCATCAAGTTTCTCTTCTTGGAAGACAGTTTCGGGTATAAATTTTTTTCTCTTCATTCAGTTTTCTCCTTTCAGTGGGGAGTAAATTCAGTTGCAAATGTATTATATAAAGAACCCCTGACAGTTCCTGCAGCAGCCTAGAAACTCAACAGTTTTCCCTTCACTTCCAAACTCATGGACTTACGTGACAGTGACTAGACTAGGCTCCACTGTTCTTGGCACTATTCAAAAAGGCTGTTTCTGCTACAAATAGTCCCTAACAGATCTCCCCAGTTCATTTTCCACTCCAATCCCATGAACAATGCTTTCCAAATCTTTTAGTTTGAAATGCAAATATAAACAGATCAAATCTCTAGTTAAAAACCTCGCTGCCTCAGAGCTTGCAAAACAAAATTCACAATTTATTGTCATGGCATAGAGTTACAACATAGCCCTAACCTATGGACAAGGTTGTAAGAAGTTGGAATAAGAAGGTAAAAGAACAGAAATGTAAGTGCACTCATCTCTCTATTACACTCCCTTTTCTGTTCTTTTACCCACTTATTTCAATTTCTTGCCACCTTGCAGTTAGTGAAAGCCCTTCTTCCTCTCCTGGCAAACTCTTACATAAGATCCAACTCTTAATGCCTTCTCTATAAAGCTTTCTCTAATTCTTCTGAGTAGTTAGCCTCCCCCTTGCCATGCTGCTTAAATAATCTTATTTTAACACTTATCACATTGCATTGGGTATGTTTTTACCCCACAGCCACTCTACTGTTTATAAGTTCTAGATAAGAGAGCTCCTCAATCTTGCTCTATTTGGCCTACATCTTAGTGTTTTGGGTTTTAAATAAAAATTTTGCTTCCAACATTTCCTCTTATACTGTAAAAAGCTATTTTGTAGTTCCAAGGAAAGTAATATTTACTCTTCTGAAGAGTAAAGCTTTAAATGAAAATTCAAAAGTATCTGGTCACTCCACTATATTAAGTATTAAGGTATGTCAGAAACGAAAATTTCAGTTTTATAAAAACTCTCAGGAGTTTACATTTGTAAGGTTTAGACAACTTAATACCCTCAGCAGGCAGAGGTCACAAAAATGCTTTTCTAACTCATCCATTTAAGGCTTCTTCAGCTCCTAGTTTCAGTCTGGCCACATAGCCTCTTTTCCTTAGAATTTCTAACTTATAGGTAATAATCACCAGTGTAGCCATCTTTGGGTCAAATACAGCAGACAGGCAAGAAAAGCAACGATAAGCAGAGCAAAAGTAAAGGAGAAGGGGGGAAAAAGATGACAAACTATTTCTCTTGCAGCTCATCCTTCATACGTATCCCCACACCAGGAGGATGTCTGGAAGGTTTAGCAGAACCTCTGGAATCTCCTAAGAAAAAGAAAACTAATCTAGGTCTATAAATCTATTATATGAAACCTTTGAGATAAGATATAGAATGCAGAAGTTCTCAGATTTTAGAAAATAACTACAACACCCCAGTGGGACCTGGGGTAGCACCCTATAATCAAAACATTAATATTTCTGCAAAAAACATGAATATTTACATTGAAGGAAGTAAAAAAAATATAAACAGTTGGTTTTATTGCAGAAATGAGTAAGAAAAAATTGGGGGTTTTTAGAGCCTTTAAGATTTCAGAATTTAGGTAGAAGTTTTACTTCTTTCCCATTAGTGAGGTTACTGGGATACATTCAAGGCTAGTTAAGTGGCAGAACTGAGTCTACACCTGAAGTCCTGTTACTAAAGCCAAGTTTCACAGTTGTTTAAATATATGGCATAGTCAAATGATGGGAGGTCTCAAATCAGATGGCCTAATTTCAAACCACAAAAATGTTTAATTTTTAAAATTAAAAATCATTTCAAGATTCTGCAGTGTCCCAAAGTAATAATGAATACAAATGATCACCCAAAACATACAAGAAGAGAAATGCTGGTTAGTAGGTAACTCTAATTATAGAGTTTACTGTGATTGGAATAATTCATTACTTCAAATATGCCTCATTAGGATTCCTTAAAGCTATCTAATTTGAACATTCTTTTCTAAAAATTGTTTTCTAAATACCAACATATATGCTTTTAATCAAAAGACAATTACAGAAATCGAAAATATAAAGCTTAAACCTGAGTTCAACTAAGGATTAACACAAACTTACAAATGCTGTAAAACTATTTTCCCATCAGAAGCCTAGAAGAAAGAAACTTTTAGGTTATTGAAAAGAACTCCAAATTTTTATCTTTTAGTCAACTAAAGTCACCTCCCATCTGAGTACCTACATGGCATTAAGAAAAAAAAGTCAGCTTTTGTCAATGATAAAAAATAATTATAGCTGCATTTTACTAGAAAATATTTAAGGAAAATGTCCATTATACTACTTGTTGTCAACTACATAAAAGCCCATTGGAGAAAGTCCTTTCACAAGTCAGTACCAGGAAAAGTTTGTCATCCTGTAGAACTGGTCTGTTTTTCCCTTTTGAGTAAGGCTGCTTAGCATCTTAGAGCCAATTAAAAGCTTAATTAAAGCAACCATATTAAGTCCACAATTTATTACTTGTATTTGGCTAATTTGTTTTATCACTTCCAAATCTTTGTTCAAAAAGAATTACGTATCCATGCAACACAGAGTACAACTATTTACAACAGGTGAAATTTTTAAGTTTGACTGGTGTAAACATAAAAATCTAGGCTCAGAAAAACTGTTCCATCAGCCTACAGCATTAAGAGATCAAAAAATAGGATTATCCTGAACTTGTTCTAATTAAATGCAACATGTGTGAATGTATTTTGTAAAACAATTTAGGTACTGGTTATCTGTATTTCTACAATTTAATTTTTAATCTCATTTTTATCTTATTTGGCAAAAATTTAATGTTTTCTTATCATAATTCAGCAAGACAAGAATTTGAAATTTTTACATTATTAGAGTAATTCATTAATAACACCATTTTTTCTTCTGTTTGTTTATCCAGACTTCCATTTTTTTGCTAACAGTTTTAACTATTTTACAACCCCAACAATAAAACAAGACAGAATTTTCTAACTTGCCTGAGTTTGACTTTAAGTATTCTCATGAGAAATGATTTGAAGTGAATCCCAGTAGTAAATCAAATTAACAGATGTTAGCTTCACCAAGATTTAAAAAAATCTGAATAAAATCGCTGACAGCAGGGGGTGTCAATCTTCCCTCAATCTTTATGAGGCATCTGAACACCAGCATTAATATTATACAACATTATTAGAACTGTGGTTTACTGTGGCTGAAGACCTCAGGGAAGTCACAGGTCCTACAAGGGATTCACAAATCCGGATATGCCAAACACTGTTTGTAGACTGAACAATTCACTATGACTTTTCATTTTTTTTTATCCCTCTCCACTGACTTTTCAGATGTTTGTTATAAAACTTCAAGACCATTTATTTCACTGAAATTTTTTTCATTATTTTCTCAATGAAAATTAAAGCATAGTCAATGATGTAGGTGTTCATAAAAATGCTTTAAAGTAAAAAGGGGCTAATTTTTTAAAAGCTAGGGACCTAATAGTTTAGTGGTTAATTGCAAGGTTTTAATATAAGATAGTCCTAAATATGAAACCTGCCTCTCTTCAGTTTTACTAGCCGAATGACCTTGCGAAAAGCTTTAACTTTGGTAAATATAGGCCCACTGTGTTCCATATTGGTCAGAACTTAGACAGTTAAGAGTCAATTCTGTGTATTCATCACAAGGTGGAAAGAACAGCATTTAGCCTAGAAAAACAGGACTTTGGGGGAACTTTTAAAACTTTTAATATTTGAAGGGTTATTAAGTAGATTAGAGGTTAGGTTTAGATTACACTACTCAACATGGCAGAATTAAGAAGTTATAGGCCTGGCGAGGTGGCTCCCACCTGTAATCCTAACACTTTGGGAGGCCTAGGTGGAAGGACTGCTTGAGGTCAAGAGTTCAAGAAGTTACAGAGAAGCAAATTTTGGTTCAACATAAAATTACTACCTAATAATCACAGTCTCCCTACATTGGAATATAGGCTGCTTAACAAAGTCTTTAAGTATTCAAACAACCACCAAAAAAAAAAAAAAAAAAAAATCAAGCTGAGGCTAAAAAGACCATCCATCTAGCTTTTGGTAGAAAGCACAGTACTGGAAAATTGACATAAAAATAACCTCAATAGTCTTTCACAACTATAAAGGGGATTGAGATGACCATAAGAGTTCTTGTGCTTTTACGTTTGTCATTTAATTTTCATAATAATCCTATAAAATAAGCACCATATTTTAATAATGAGGAAACTGAGGATAAGGGTTTAACTTTATTTGATCAGGGTCCAGTGTAGTTAAGTAGCACAACTGATATTCAAATCCATTATGTTTGACTCAGTTTAGGCTCGTTACACTATCTCCTTGGATCTCAGCCTTGATTCATAGTAGAATTACCTGTAGAACTTTTAAAAATTCCAACATCCAAACCAAACTGCATACCAACTATATTGGAATCTCTGAAAAAAGAGATCCAAGCATTATGGTTTGTAATGCTCCCAACCTGCAGCCATGATTAAGAACCACTGCTACATATATCAAGGATTGGCAATAAAGTTTTATTGTAACCTACCCATGGTCATTTGTTTACATATTGCCTATAACTGCTTTCAAACTACAAATGGCAGAATTGAGTAGCTGACCTTATGACCAACAAAGCTGAAAAATATTTACTGTTTTACATAGCCCTTTACAGGAAAAATTTGCCAGGCCTTGGCTCTATATATCACACCCTAACCATAATGCTCTTATATGTAAGACCCATTTTCTGCCACCAAATAAAGCTGGATTTAGAGGCAATAAAAATTTGGAACACAGGACATCACTGATCAACCAAATTTGTAAGTTAAGCGAAGTTCAGATATCAAAATGGTATCTATGACATAAAAATAAAATTATCTTTTATAAGACGTAAAAGATAAATTGAAAGTTATTAGACTACCAACAATAATTTGATAGACCTAGTCCATCAATACAACCATGGCTAGGAGGTACTTGCTAACAATTGCTACTAATGTTATTTTTGAAAGTATGCATTGTGGTTCAATATTAATGTTTTTTTAAAAAAAAAAGCACTCCAATTATACGTGGCATGAATTTTTAAAATGGGATTAGCTCTGATTAATTTTGCCATTAACCACCCAAAAGATGTGCTTATTCCTTAAAGGAAGCTGTGTGTATTTAAAACACTACAGGGACCAGGTGCAGTAGCTCACACCTGTAATCCCAACTCTTTGGGAGGCTGGAACAAGAGAATGGCTTGAGGCCAGGAGTTTCAGACCAGCCTGGGCAACACAGCAAAATCCTGTCTCTACAAAAAAATGAAAAAAATTAGCTTGGTAAGGTCATGCACACCTGTAGTCCTACCTACTTGGTTGGGGGGGGGGGGTGCGCTGAGGCAGGAGGACTGCTTGAGCCCAGGTTCCAGACTGCAGTGAGCTATGATCTCAACACTGCACTCCAGCCTAGGGCAACTGAGTAGGACCCTGTCTCAACACAAATAAAAAATTTTTTTTAAATAAAAAATAAAAACACTACATACTGTTAAACAGGAATAATCCATGTGCAGCAGCAAGACAATGTAGTTCCAACTTGAGAAATTTTCAAAGTCTTTTAATTATTAATAATTAAACCAATACAAAGTGCTAGCTAAGGAGTCTATCTACCCATAATCCTTTATTTAATTGCCTCAGAAGTCTAATAGCTAGAACTTGATATAAAGTACAAGAAAAAAGATCAGCAAATAGTATTCACTATACATACATGCATATTTTTACACAAGTAAAATTTCTACCAGTGAAAACTAAGTCAAATCTAAAGAGCCAGATGAACCATTTCACAGAATTACTACGGCACACTTTGCCCTCTGGGAACTAAAACCAGTGATTCTTTTTAACAAATGTACTCCATCCTCAGATGACCAGCAGAATGTAAATCAAGACAGTGAAAACAGTTACAGTGCTTTGAAGCAAAACAAACATTAAATCATGTATGACAGTGGTGGACAAGCCTAGGGTATGCATAGGAAACCTCAAAACCCACTGAGCTGCTATTTCAAATAAGGACAGGCCCAGCCAGATTAAACTAGAGGTAAAGCAAAGTTTCAAATCTATTTACATTCTGTAACAATGATCCTCCCAACTCCATTTTTTAGAAATTCCCACCATCAACGTGGTATGCGGAGATTCTTGCATACATTTTTGGGGGAATATATTAAAGGGAAGGTCTCAGAGGCCTCTCTCTTAAATAAGCAAAGGTGCATGAAAATTAGAAAGTGACAATCGACAAATTATTCCAGCTTCTATAAGATTCATGGTGAGAACAGTAGTTCTAAACAAATTAGAATGCTGTAATCTCATAATTTTGCAAAATTCTACGATATACTTAAATGTTTAAATACCAAAAAAACCCCCATTAACTAGGTCTCAAAAATGTTCTGAAATAACGAAGTAATTAGATATTACCACTAAAGATTTTATCTTAGCCAGTATTCAGTATAAAATAGTAAGCATACAGGTTAAAGATCAAGAAAGTCAAAGAACTACACATTCAGGGAAGTCCATATTCCTTAACAATATATGCAATGCTTGGTTATTAATACAACTCAAGAAACCTAAATATATAGGCCTAGAGAAAAGACAAAGAAAATATACCACAAATGTTACGCGATTCTCTCTTTTGTAAACATTCAAATTTAGTATTACTTTTATAATAAATATTTCCTTAAAATATATTTTAAAAATATACTTTAAGATTGTATCCCATTAGAATTAGAATAAAAACAGATAAAACTAAAATATCTTTGTATATACAGTATTTACCTGGTTCTTCCTTGATCAGTAGCGTATTTTCTTCTGCATAGGCAACAGGTGGCTGGATCACTGAGCAATCTTCTAAATTTGTTTCATTATTAGGTGGTATATTATAAATAAATCTCTTTGTAGTTTGGTTTTTCCTCCTTGTTTTGCCAGTTTCTTGAATCCCCTGGGATCCCATATTATTCCAAATAAACACTTTTGTTTGACCTTCGGATTCATTTTCAGCCATTTCAGGAGATCCATCCTGGACCCAACTACTGTCATTCATTTGGTAGTTTTCTATTTGGCCCTCCTCGACATTACAACCATCATTTTCAATTTTTACATTACTTGCCAAATTGGTAAGATTCCGCGTCGCCCAAAAACTGGCAATTTTTTGATCCCGTGATGAAGACAGACCATCTCTATTAACTGGTTTTCTATTATTGTAGTCCACAACTACAGACTCTGGAGCTTCTGATTTAATGCTTATATTTAAGGCATCTTTAATGAAATTTCGGCAAGTTTGAACAACTTCACTCATTTGAAGATAGCTGGCCACTGTCATCACTTCAATGGCATTTTGGCTTGTGAGCACCAGGTTACCAGAATACAAGAAGTCCAAGATAACTGAAAAACCTTGAACTGCAGCAATATCTAAATGGGTAGTATTGTTTTGGTTAGGGCTTTCTTTGTTTGAAAAGCAATATAAAGTCTTAAAGAAACGGCTGCCTGCAACCAGGATGTTCTTATGAGCTTTAAAGATTTTTCCGCTTACCACGATGCTGACATCACAAAGAATACCTTTCTTTCTCTGTTCATTTAGTTGTCGCAGAAGTTGATAGCAATAAGAGTTCTCATTTGGCCTACTATTAAAGTCACAGTACCCCTCCTCTGATGTTATTTCTGACTCCTGTAATTGGATGAAAAACATTAATATTATATTTTATTTACTTTTGTAAAGCCCCCAAACCAAGGAAAACAAATATCAACATCAAATTTTTAAAAAGCGCTAATCACATATACTAATTTGTGAGTAATCATGTATTTTGAGGTTGAAGTCTGAATGATCCCAAATATTGAAAGAAATGGAGTGAATAGCATGGCACAACTCATCGCTACAGTAAGAAAAAAATCAAACATATTTGATTGAGTATCAGCAGTATCTCATTTAAAGAATAACATGCATATTATTCTTTTCAAAAATAAGCTAAGGACATGAATTAAAAATTATTTAAATTAAAATAAGAAACAATTATTTTCTTAAGAAAAGAAACTTTCATTTATAGGAACCATATTAGTTTGCTTTATCTGATAGGAAAGCAGCAGTCTCCTCTTAAAATATCCAATTTACAAGAACTTAAAATATCCAAGTTATAATACACTAGGCATATCACCCTATCTGACATTAATAAAAAGGTAAATTTTAAGTCTTGGCAAACATTGAAATCAAATAGCTTAGGTCAATGAAGTTAATTAAATCTGGCTAAAGTTAAAACCCTAAGAGGAAAATTTGCTTCAACCATAGGGATATCCAGTTATACAATTTCACCAACTTTCAAAATGCCTTATCTCTTTAAGGTCATAAATACTATACACTGTAAGTTAAAATTCCTGAATTCTAAATTCTTAAATGTTTATAAATTTTGCCTCTTACCAATCATATAAGCATTCATTATAGTTATAGTAGTTTCCTATAAAACAATTGTGTGATAAAACAATAAAAATAAGACTATGATCTAGATTTCAAACTGCTGCCTGTACCAGTTATTAACTGTGGGTACTTGGGCAAGTTACTATCCCTGAGTATTTTTCTTAAACCATAATAGTATTACAAATGTTAGTTATAATTAACAACTTTATGACTTTCCTCATACAGTGACTACAGGTGGGTAAGCTTGAGGTAGAGCTGTATATCCCTAGCACTTTGAATAGTGCCTGGCATACTGTTTAGTAACTTTGCTAAGTAACTGAAGCCATCATTCTTTTCCCTAAGAGAAAAAATTGCTCAGATACTTCTAGTAGAAAGTATGAATGAAAATGCTGACATGATTTAAGTTTTAAAATCTTTCATATTTTAGAGAACATTCACTGTATTTTACAGAATAAAGTGCTGCCCAATTAATAAAATTAAAATTTTTCTTTGGTGCAAAACATCAAGTCAAGTGTAGGCCATCTTTATAAAATAATGAAATATGTACCTACGTGTGGATCTATGATTTTACAAGCATGGAGAAAAACATGGAAAGATGTGTACTAGAATATAAACATGCTGAGAGGACTGATATGCTTAGAGAGAAGAGAAGAATGGGTATAGGGAAGACAGGACTGCAAAAGAATTCTCAGAGAAACAATACTCTAAGTGACGGATTCCTCGACCACAAAACTCAATTTAACCCAATCATGAGTATGGCTAAACTTTATATTAGCTTTACTTCTGAGTCCTAGTCAGGAGGCCATACGCACAATAAATCCCAACCTCTGAAACTAAACCACAGTACACGTAAGAAGTTTTGTATGGCTTTCAGGTATGAGAAGTCAAATGCAAGAACCAAAATATTAGAATGCCAGGACACTTCAAGTGTTTCACTGGGATAATATAACAGTATAGACAGCCCTGCAAATCTGGAATATATGATCACTATAGAATGAAGCATGTGCAATAGAGAATTTCCTTTCATTTTTGACTGACCCTTAGTAGTCTCCCCCCAGCCCTTCCTAGTGCCTCAAATGCACAATGCCCTTACACCTTACAAGCCCACCCTACCATACTAAAATGTTCCATGCTCTAAATTAGCTAGTTTCTCCTCCTACCAAAACATCTAATTCTCAGCAAAAACTAGTAATAGTCAAGGAGGGAGTAAAATAATCAAAACAAACTCCTTCATGAGTAACTCCCATATTTTTGTTTTGGGGGGGGATGAGGGAAAAAGAAGTGAAGTAATAAAGAGTTTGTTTTATAGAACCTAAGATCTTGTATACAAACCATTACGTTGTAAAATTTAAAATACATTTAGGACTTTTAAGAATATATCAAAAACTAAAATGATATTTAAATATATAATTACTACTACAGTATAACTTGCTATAAAAGCATCATAGTGTCCACTTGGACTCCCTTTGAGACTATTTGAACAAAATTCATTAATTTGCCCATGCTCTCTACAGAAATTCCAAACATGAACAAGGAATCTTGTTTTGGTGTACAGGCCTTACACTATGCTTCGTTTTGTATGCTGTACCTGACCAAGTTCATTTGGTTCAAAGTTCTAATAGGTATTGCAGTGAACATATGAATACTTGGAATAAGCAAAAATTTTAACACTGAATAAAATTTAGCAGCACATCCATGAAGTGTTGTGTAAGCAGTGAATTAGTATTTACGAGTCAAGAACTGCCTAAAGTTTGTATATCAAGCAGTCAAAAACACTTGAAGAGCTGGATATGTCTAACTGTACCAGTGATCCTAGGCTATGGTCACTGTACTGAATTTGCTGGACCAGTCCCAATTTGTAAGATTCTGTGTCTTTATCACATCAAATGCCCCAATTTTTAAAAATAACTCATATAAAAGCCTATCCACTAAAACATCTGCCCATCCTATTTCAACACAAACTATACAAATCAAATACTATTCAACCACTATCTTTTCTCATTACTATTGTACAAGAACATAAACATCCCCTGCTTTTACAACCAAAAGCACCAATTTCTTTTTCACTATTGATTAAAGCATTATGTTGTGTGTTTGTAGCAGCTATTAAATATGCCCTTCAAAAATGAGGGGTTTCCAAGTCAAAAGTATATGCACTCTCTAAGGAGATTATTATTTGCCGGTTTGGGTAAAAGAGCTAAATAAGCACCGAGCATTAAAATAAATTGCCAATATTATTTGCTGGACCAAATAAATTAAGGAATTCTTAGTACTAGACACAAAATCATAAAGTAGGTTCCTAATAACTCCAGGGATTTCTGCCTCTTTGATTTCCTTCTTTAATGTTCTATGTCTACTTTTAGTATATTGATAACATTAGATATCACTAATAAGAAAAAAATACTGGTCAAGAGGTTAAAATATTTCCACGACTGGTCTTTTCAAACATGAAGGACTTTCTCTATTCCCTTTCCCAAAAAGGAAAATTCACTTAGCCTAGACATTAATCTAAATTGGCTAAATAAGATTTTAAGGAATTTTCCTTCAGATCTAAATATGAAGTGTTGAATGTTTTCATTTGTGGAGGTGCTTTTAAGTAAAATCATAATTTTAGTCTGAATGAGACCTCAGTATCAAGTCTTCCAAAATTTAAAGCATACAGAAAAGCGTCTGTTTAGCTAAAATCCTCATAACCTATTATCTTCACATTCAATTCCAGATGTAGGCTACAAAATAGCCAATATTTTACTCATAGGAAGATGCTCTCAAAAGCTTGAAAAATCCTTCTTACCACTGAGTTTAAGCCAAAGGTGGGGAGGGAAGCTTGAAAAATCCCAACTCCATTCACTGACTTAATAAGCATTAACTGAATGCCTATTTTAGCCAGGGTCTACACTGAGAACCAAAATGATTTGCTTCCTAATTTGAAGTTACTGCTTGTGGGAAAGACTCTTAAGGTAATGAAGAGTATAAACAAGGGTGTCAAAAGAGAGGTATGTATAATCTAGTTTTTTTGTAGGTGTGAGGATGCCTTTTGGAATAAAGGAGATCTGAACAAGCTTTAAAGGATACAAAAGTGGGATGGGAGGATGAGCACTCTAAACAAATGAGACGGCATAGGAAAAAAAGAACCTAAGATGGTATACAGCATCCTCAGAATTCCAGATTTATGAAAGAACTGATTCTTAAAAAACTGTGAAATGCAAATATGCACTTAACCACACTTTTCAGAGGTAAATGTCCATCATTTTCAGATTATAAAAGTGATAAGAACGCCCCAAATGATTAAGTACCACTGCTACAGGCACCTTACAGAGCCTTTAAAAGCAGAGCAGCTCGATTGGATTATCAGAGAGCAGAGATGACTGCGGCAGCAATGTGGGGGACTAATATCAGGGGACTAAGACTGCAGATACTGTGACCAGTTGGGAAGCTACTGTTAACAGTGCAACATTTTTGTAAAAAAACAATTATCTTAATTAGAGAAGACGGATATCAATGGCCAAGTGAGACAGAGCCTAGAAAAATCATCTGAAATGTAAAACTGGCAGAACTTCAGTGATGACACAGACATAAAGGAGGTGGAGATCACAGAGTTTTCAGCATTCTAGCTTAAATAACTAGATAATGCCACCGGACTTGCAGATAATACAAGAAGACCACCAAGTCTCCCACTCTTCTGTGGGGGAAAGGGAGAGAAGCTAACTTCAGTTTTAAGTAATATAAACTTCAAACAGCACACCTATAATCAATTCATTAATGACAGGAAAATGCTATTTAGCTAAAAGTCAACAAGTAACTAATATTTACTTTCCTACTCAGAATTACAGTCCTTTTTCGATTAATAGATTACATAAAAGCCATTTCCAACACAAACATTAAAGTGTAAACTAAAGTAATAAAAACATCAAAATCTTCATTATTTTTGTTGCAGCAACCCACTGGAACAACATACTGGAAGAAAAACATTTATTTACATTTCGAAATCCAAATTTTAGAATAACAAATTCATTTGCTAGGATATGAAGACAAACAAGGACACAGCAAACATGTCAAATAAACACCTGTTAGTGGTACTGACGAATTATAATAGTTGGAAGAAAAAGGAAGATCTCTTTTTCAGTTTTCTGATCACCTCTATGTCTTTGAGTAATGGCATCCTCTCTGGTGGTTTAAGTACTACCCCCAGAAGTTCTAATTCTGTAAGTGTGAGGGGGAGGAGAATGGAAGGGGAGAACTTCAGGTGACAACATCCAGCTAACCAGTTCTCTCCTCAAATTCTAAACCCACACATACATTACGCAGCTGCCTCTAAATAACATGCACATTTGATTATGATTCTCCCCTGTTTAAAACTGTCATTATTGTCCATTTGTTAACAGAATAAAATGCAATCTTTTTAGCACAAGAGATCCTCCAGGATCTGGAGTCTACCTATTCAAACTTGATTTTTCCGTCGTGTTCAGCTACCAAACTATCCACTCTCTCAGACACATCAAGACACCATTTTTGGCCAGGTGTGTGGCTCATGCCTATAATCCCAGCACTTTGGAGGCTGAGGTGGGAAGATTGTTTGAGGCCAGGAGTTCGTGACCAGCCTAAGCAACAAATCTTATAGATCTCGTCTCTACAAAAACAAAATTTTAAAGTAAGCTGGGCATGGTGGTGCATGCCTGTAGTTTCAACTACAAGGAAGGATCACCTGAGCCTACAAATTGCGGGATGCAGCGAGCTATGATCGCACTAATGCAGTGCAGCCTTACAGAGCAAGACTGTCAGTAAAAGATAAATAAAAAAAATAAAAAGACACCATTTTTTTCTTTTTCCGCATGCTGCTTCCAACTGCACTGCCTGAGTGCCTTTCCCTCCATAGTCAACACCTATTCATTTAACACAATTAAATTCAAGAGCCAGTTACAAGCTTCTTCCTATCTTTGCAGGTAGAACCGATCACTCCCTTTAGAGTCTTCACTGTACCTTGAACATACTGCTACCATAGTATCTGCATCATTTTACTGTCAAGACTATCTTTCCAAGCTAGACTACAAGTTCCTCGAGGGCAGAGAATGTCTTCTTTATGATTTTATCTCCAGTGCCTTGTATCAACCTAACATAGTTATATTTAAGAGGGAGAAAGAAGCCAATGCCAGATATGCAATAAGATATAGTTGGACACACTACTAAAAATTTGAAAAACACAAGGGAAACATAAGCTCTTACTGAATCAAACACAATGAATGAATAATAAATATAAAAATACAAATATGAGCCTATAGCCCAGTAAATAAATTAAGAGTATCTATTTTTCTTAAGTGAAAGGTCTTTCAGATTTTCTTCCTAAATTGTTCAAAATCAGCCAGCCAATCAACCAATACACCTGTGGGACTTTTTTTTTTTGGATACAGTCTTACTCTGTCACTCTGGGTAGAGTGCAGTGGCATCATCGTAGCTCACTACAACCTCAAACTCCTAGGCTCAAGTGACCCTCCTGCCTCAGCCTCTGGAGTAGCTGGGACTATAGGTGTGCATTACCACACCCAGCTACTTTTTCTATTTTTGGTAGAGATGGGGTCTCACTCTTGCTCAGGCTGATCTCAAACTCCTGACCTCAAGCGACCCTCCCACCTCGACCTCCTAGAGTGCTAGGATTAGAGGCATGAGCCACCCCACCTAGTCAGGAACTTACTTTTGCCAAAAGCAAAGGCTGGTAGATCTGCCTCACCTTCTGTTTGCTCCAGCTGCTGATATCAACATATACTGATGAGTAATTTCAATCAGATCACTGGTCCGAATTCACTATGTAATTTCTGGAAAGGTTAACTAAATTTACAATAATAATACATTTTGGTGCATGTTTTAGACTTAGTAAACTAGAAGGAGTTGACACAGTGTGTGATTTAAGTTACGAAAATTTTAAAACTGGGTAGAAAGTGGTCTAAATGAAGATACAATGGTAATTACTGTTATTAAGGCAATTTTCAAGGCCTCTGGGCCAAATGGTCAAATCTTGAATCAGCTAATCATTGAAACTTGACTGTGCAGATAGTTGTTACTCAAAACTATAAATTGTCTCTCACATTCTTATAAATACAGGGATAACTCTGAAATAGAACGCTCTGAAAACAGCTTTAGAAAATGTATTTTAAAAGTCTCTCCCATGAACAGTCCTTAATAACCAAGGTCCAATTAACAAGAATAAATTTCTTGGTCACCATCAAGGAATTAACAAAAAAGGACTTTTCTGATTTATAGAAAGCATAACAAAGGCCGGGCATGGTGGCTCATGCTTGTAATCCTAACATTCTGGGAGGCTGAGGCGGGTGGATCGTTTGAGCTCAGGAGTTTGAGACCAGCCTGAGCAAGAGTGAGACCCTGTCTCTGCTAAAAATAGAAAGAAATTAATCTGGCAACTAAAAATATACAGAAAAAATTAGCTGGGCATGGGGGCACACGCCTATAGTCCCAGCTACTCGGGAGGCTGGGGCAGGAGGATCGCTTGAGCCCAGGAGTTTGAGGTTGCTGTGAGCTAGGCTGACTCCACAGCACTCTAGCCGGGTAACAAAGTGAGACTTTGTCTCAACAAAAAAAAAAAAAAGAAAAAAGAAAGCATAAGATACCCTTAGTGACATAATAGTCATGCATTACTTAACAACGGATTCCCACCTGAGAAATGGGTCAATTTCATTGTTGTGCAAACACAGAGTGTTCTTGCACAAACCTAGATGGTATATAGCCTATTGCTCCTAGGCTCCAAACCTGCACAGCACGCTACTATACCGAAGACTGTAGACAATTATAACACAATGGTGAGTATCAGTATATCTAAACATATTCCAAACATAAAAAAAAAAAGGCACACTAAAATATGGTATAAAAAAACGGTACACCTGTACGGAGCACTTATCATGAATGGAACCTGTAGGACTGGAAATTGCTCAGGGTGAGTGAGTGAGTGGTGACTGAATGTGAAGGCCCAGGACATTACTGTACACTACTATAAATTTAGGCTACACGAAATAATATTTTTCTATGACCTCATTACAATCTTATGGCATCATTATACATCATCATAGTATGTTGCAGTCCATCATTGATGGAAACCTTATGCAGTACGCAACTGTACTGAGACTTGGCCAAACTCCTCAAAAAACAGGCCTCTTTAAACGAAAAATAATGGGGAAAATAAAGGGAATGAAGTACTCCTAGCCACAAACTGAATTCTTGCCTCAAGAATTCCAGAATTCTCATTTCCATGTTTTTAAGACAAGAGAAAGCTAATGCAGTATATACTCTGTGAAGCTGAGAATGATGAAAAATAGGCTCAAAATGTTCAAAGAATCTGACAGCCAAAGTCTCTGGAGATATAAAAAAAAAAAACTGATTTGCTTTCTAGAATCCAGTGTTTCTGTAAAAGTGGCTTACCAGGCCACAGAAAATATCTTGTTACAGATACTTATCTACAACAAAAATAAGTAATAATGATAACAAATAATGGCATTTATTTACTAAGTGGTTATATGCTGGCACATACACTATGCATAGATGAGGAAACTAGAAGTTAACTAAATTTGCCTGCCAAGAAAGCAGAGTATTAGGACCCAAGTCCTCCTGACCTTAAGCCCAAGAATGCTCTTACAAGCTGTGTTATACTGCCTCCTACAGGTAATCAGAAGCTGCAGGGCAACGAAAAAACTGAACTTCCCCAAAACGAATAAAATAGATCAGGAACCTGTCACTCATTAAGACAAAGAGATATGTAGGTGGTACCTGGGGTTGATAGCAAGATATAGCTGCAAACTAGTTAAAGTTATTATAATGAAACTAAAATGATTAGTATTAATTCAAAGTGGAAACACCCAAAATCCAATCAAGGACACCAATACAAAACAGTTTAGTAAGTGATGGTATACAAACATGACTTACTAAATTGTATTGTCCTCAATCTAATAAGAATGTTCTAAAGAAAGGAGATGGCCGGCAGATTATATTAAAAGGGAATTTCAAGGAGGAAAAGGGGAAGAGAGGCACAGTTCAGAGGTCAAGTTTGGAAAAGGTTTTACCTAGGAATTCCCTGATCCAGATATATGCCTAGGGGAGAAGGATACACCCCACCTAAGTCTACCTTAAGGTTATCCAACTAATTCCCCTTCCTCTGATTTCAGGTTCACTAAGCAGCTAACTATAATTTGCATTCTTACTCAGATTTGCCTACAAGGAGAGACTGCTGCTAAGAGGAATAACTGGTCCACAGCAGATTAAGAAAATTCATTCCAATTGTCTTTTTTAAATTTTCTAAATAACCAACCTACTATTACTTGGAAAATTAAACTTTCATTTTCACAAGTCCCCCATACCTCCATCATCTTTATAAATAACTCCAAGAATGTTACTTAACTATTTAAAGTCTTAGATTCCTCTTCTGTAAAATGGGAACAAAAATATTTTCCAGAGTAAACCAAATGTGTGTTTGGCACACAGAAGACAAGAAAATGTTAGCTCTATCTCACTCCACTGCCCAAGCTCACAAAGCTAGTAATTGCAGAAAGTTGAGATCTGAACCCAGATTTACTACAAACCCATTCCTTTTCCATTACGACATTCCTTACAGGTACTTAGTCTCAGTTGTCGCCCCGACTCTTAAGACTTAGGACAATTTACTCAACTTTTCTGGGCCTTATATCTTTAAGTGACCTTCCTTGTAGGGCTTAGGCAACTAAAATTTATGCAAAACAAAAAAAACACTACTGCATCGTCCACTGGGAAAAATAACCCTGTACTTTAAAGTTAAAGCCCTGACTTCTGAGAAACATGGGTGCTTTATCTGTTGGGTTACTGGTGTGCTTAATTAACTCCAGTATAAGTGTGCTGAACAGCAGGATCACTCCAATAAACACAGAGACTAATACTTGAGTTAACTTTCTAAAATCAGTGACTGGCTACCGATACAAAAGAATGAATTCCATCTACCACCACAGGTAGTCTGAAAGTCTTAAAAAGGACTGATCAACATCTGTTTGGCTTGAAAAGATATCAAAATGGTAAGGCTACTATTTTTAGACTAGAAATGTTAATACGAGGACTAAGAACTAAAGTACAACTTACTTGTTTTGGAAGTAAGGACTTGAGATTTTCAAAGAGTTTGGTAAATAAATTCCCTATCAGTCCAAATCCACTACTTGATGCAAATTAACTTCACATTAAGCATTTCTAATGCTAAGTTTAAAGTACTTAATGTAAACTGCATTTATAGGCTGTGAAAAGGAAAGATATGAAAAAAATCTCAGCACAGAAATCTGGGTAGAAGTAAAACAAGTAAAACGACGATAATTTAGCAAAAGTAAGCCCTGGTAATAAAGTTCAACAAGTTCAACGCTGATGAATTTAAGAAAATTATTCGCAAGAGAAAGGAGTTCCAAATAGTTTCCTCTGCATTTACATACTGCTCTCATATTTCACATTATCTTGACCCGACATAAAGAATTTTTTCGGCTGTTTTCCTGAAAGGGGTAGCGTTAAAGGTTAAGGAAATTGTTTAATCCATTCTTCAAAGAGTTGCCAGATTTGACTTCCACCAGCACATTAAACATCTATTAACATAAAGCAGCTTCTCTAAAATCACAGCTAATAAAATGATTGACCGCAAGTCAACCTTTTAGGTTAAAAACTTCAACCTCACTTTCTTTCTGATTCAATCTGATAAGCAAGGAAATCTGAGTCATAAAACATATTCAGCGCTACGATCAGAAAATTGTCATTCCACCCCCTTCCCCCAACACATACACAACTTTTGAAAACTTGTTCCCAGGCTTTCTAAACCCCCACACTTAAGCTCCCTGCACCTCTCAACTGGAACGATGCCTTCACCTAGGAAAATGGTTGTGTTTTTTTTTTTTTTTTTTTGCTGCTAAACCTTTCCAAAAGATCTCAAGAAGTAGGAGCAGGATATACTGTACCTGGGCGTTGGCTTCGTGGAGTTTGTGCTCGGTAGAGACGTGGTGCCTCAACAGAAGGGTTTTCTTGTAGTTGCGGGTCCCTCGCGAAAGCTCATCATGCCCCACTTGGGGAAGGT
This sequence comes from Avahi laniger, assembly GCA_963575035.1. NCBI lineage: Eukaryota > Metazoa > Chordata > Mammalia > Primates > Indriidae > Avahi > Avahi laniger. The sequence goes on from CAUYSK010116279.1 coordinate 31,165, forward strand.
CCACGCTCCCCCCATCCGCAGGGGTCTTTTGGCACCAGCCGCAAGACATAAGGCCAGTATCCTTGGAATAACGCAGCCAGGGAAAGTCCTTGAGCCAGGAGGTCTGGAAGGAGCACTGTAGCTTCTGCATTAAAGACTTGGGCCGCGCAAGTGGGAAGTGCTGGACAATCTCTCCTTCGCCAGCTCCCACACCGCTGCCCTCCACTTCGTCCCCGCCATCGCCGCCCGACCGCCTGCTGCTGCTGCAGCTGCCGCCTTCCGCCCCGCTGCCGTCGCCCAAGCTCGCCCCCTCCTCCTCGTCTTCGGTGCTGTCGCTCAGGGACGCGCCGTCCTGCATCAACTCCTTCCCCTCCAGCGCGTCCAACTCCAGATCCACAGCCGCCGGCCCTCGCCCATTGAAATGCCTCAGGGGCCACGCCGAGGTCTCCGGGCGGCCGCGGCTACTGCCATTGTTGCCGAGACCCCCGCCGCCGCCGCCTCCTCGGAAGGCCAGAGTCCGACGGTTCCTTTCCGCTAACAGGGGGCCCCCAGCGCCACCACCGCCCAGCGAGGTGGGGCCGCCCGAGTCCTGGGGGAGCAGCAACTCCTTGGTTTCCTCGGCGGCCGCCCCGGCGGAGGCCTCCAGGTCTTGGGGCTCCAGGCCCTCCAATTCCACTTCCTCGTCGGCCCCCCGCCCATTGGGCTGCTGAAGCGCTGGCGGCGCTGCCGGCGGGGGCTGTCTTGGCTGGGGCTGCTGAGGCCAAGCTGAGGCCTCCCCGCCAGCGTTATTGTTCGTGGAGCCGCCGCCGCTGGAGGTGACCAACCCGCCTCCTCGGAACGCCAGCGTCCTGCGGTTCATCTCACTGAACGACATGGCGCGCGCCGCCGCCCGGTGCCCCGGCTCGCGCGCGGCCTCGGGCCGTGTCCCGCGCGCTCCCCGCGGCTCCCCCTCTGTCTCGCCCCCGCCCCCGCCCCCGGCGTTCCGGTCTCGCGGGGCTGGGGCTCGGCCTCGCCCTCCCGCCCGGCCGCTCGGCTCGCGCTCGCTCCCGGGGCTGCCGCACGCGTCCGTTGCTGCCGCCGCCGCCGCCGCCGCCTCGGCCGGGCCGCCGCCTCCGACCGCTCTCCTCGTCCTCCACCCCCGCCCCGCTACGCTCCGAGCAGCGTCCCGCGCGGAGAACGGGGCGGGCGGCGGAGAGATGAGGAGCGAGCCCGGGTCGCGTGGGGCCTTCGAAGTTGAGAGGCGGAGTGCGGGGGTCCCTCCGCTGCCCCCGCTTTAAAGCCGCGCGCACACACCGACCCTCCAAACAGATATCCTTCCTCCGGCGCGCCGACGAGTCCCGACGCCACCGCGGGTTTCAGAGGCGCTGTGGGCGAGAGGCACGTTAAACTGCTGGGCTCCGCCACATAACGAACCGACAATAAAGCCGGCGGAGCGTTTCCGTCCGACCAGGCCCTGGCGGAGGTCGAATGGCAAATGAACAACGGACCGTGCGCCCACAATGCACCGGGGTAGCAGTAACCGCTGGAGGGGGAAAGGGTGGGGGCCGGGCTGGGGGAGGGGGGCTGGGCTTGGGGCTGGGCGGGGGTGGGGTGGGGGCGCCAGGGGACCGGGAAAGGGGCTGGGCCGCGCCTCCGGCCTGGGGGCGGGGGTGCGGCCGCAGGGAAGGAAGTCGGCGGAGGGGCGGGGGACAAAAGGCCGGGCGGCTGGCCGGGGGTCTCAGGGAGGGGGCGGGCGTGTGCGGCCGCGGCCGGGCTACGCGGAGGACAAACAGCTGGCGAGTGTCAGGGTCTGGCCGCCTCCCCGCTGCCCACACGCACCTACCCGTGCCCGGGACGCACATTTTCCTTCTCTCGCCACGAGTTCACCTGGGACTTTGCAAATAACTGTGCGGTGGGAGCTGCGCTCCAGCCTTGTCATTTGCTGGAGGTGGGTGGCGGTGCCCAAGGAAGTGAACTTATTTTGTTCCTTCACAAAGACTGGACCAGGCGGTGCCTTTCACGCGAGGAGGTTACAACCACCGACACCTCCTCCTCTGATGCGTTGTGCGAGGCAGCACCTCAGGTCCAAGGCAATAATCATTTCACAGAAAATGCACCGCCCCGAGTGTCTTATTGCTGTGATGAAATGGAAATTTAAATAAAAGGTCGAACACGTGCGTTCACTGGGAAGTATTGACATGGGTGTTACATCACCAGCAGCCAATCAGATAACTCCAGTCGTGTTTATACTTCTACAACCACCTTGTGAGTATTACAGTATGTCATAACGTTATAAATATTAGGCAGGGTTTTCCCCAGAAGCGGGGAGGAGTCTGCTTATACGGATGTTGTATGCAGCTCCGAAGATTATGGGTTTAAAGACAAGAATTAATTTGTGAGACTTTTTAAAACTGTTGACATTGCATATGGAATTTAGATAGATTAGAACAGAATGAGCCGGAAATGAAAATCCCATAATTATAATCTTAGTCGAGTTTTTCAGAAAAAGGGTTGTATTAAATATATCAAAAAGTTCTACCTTATAGAACTTTCGTTTTAAAATTTTTCATGTACTAAATTTAGCAAATGCTAACGTGTTTAGACTCATTTACGAATTTACAATGTGAGGTAAATCTTAAGTTACTTTTGTTCAAGCCTATTTCAGGTAAAAAAAGATGTCAAACTATGGAGGGGCTTTTAACTCTTTTAAGAAATATATTTATTAGAATATATTCTAATCACACGCTAATATAAAGTATGTTCAAGATAATTGTAGAATTTAAAAAGTATATTTATAGGACAGGGTAGTTTTTTTGCATTAAAACATGTGCATAGAAAAAGTGAGAAATATATTAATACAGGAACTCTTTACAGTTATAGATTATCTAATGGGAAAACTTATGTTAGAGGCTTGAACCTCCTACATAATATATTAATGTAAGATTCTATGTTTTATAAAGAGCACATAATACAATTTTCAGGCCCTCTGGTTTTATGATTCTTATTCTCCAGTAATTTTTTTCTATCTTAAAAATAAGAGCAATATTTAAAACTTTGTATAATGTGGAATATTGTATGTTTTTCAAGATTAACTTAAAAACAAATTTTCTTGAACATATACCATTTGTCTTAGCATTTTTAAATGGTCTAAATACATGAATGCACATCCAGACTCATATATATTGATTGCATAGATTTACTCAAAACAACTTTCACTTAATTCACTGTAATTTTAGTACCTGTGTAAATGAGCAATGTTGTATCTCAAACAGTAACATTAGTTCTATTTTATAGATATAATTTTTATGTAAAGAATGATACAACTACCCTGCAACAAAAAGATTTTGGCTTTGAATTATTTTTCCAGTAATAAGTGTATGGTCATCTAGCCGTATTGTCACCTGGCCACCAGTGATTAGCAGCTTTAAATTCTGATATAGGTCCTCAGGTTGGTACAGTTGTAGATTTTTTTTCTTTTTGTACTGCTTTGTGTTAATTGTTGGAAAATTAAAGACAGTGGAGTCTGTGATCTTGACCTAATTTGTACCCTAGAGAAATGAGAGAATTCTGCCTATTGTGGCTGTGTATAACATGTACCACAAATGAAAGAATGTATTAATGTAATAGTAATAACACCGTGCTTTGTCCTTAATGCATTCTTTTAAAAATTCTAGGCATTTTGCAAGTAAGTACCTTTATTATATTCTAACCACTACAGCTTTCTCCTCATAAAAAGAAGGAAGAGTTACTGAGTTAATTACTTACCTAGTATTAAGGTGATGGGAAGTGAAAATGGACTTAAGAATTTTATTTCTACTTTAAAGCCTGTTTTCATTCCACAACTGTTAAATTCAAATCTTTGCTTTTTCTCATCTTGTATCCCTATTACATAATAGGCACTATATAAATTTTTGCTAATATTATTATTTTTCTTTCTAGTGGTGCCAGAATCAACTGAAAACATTTGGATCCATAATGGTGTTAATTGTGTCAGAACTGCATTTTTCTCAGACATATATCTTACCTTATGTTTTGTGAAATCCATATTGTCTTCTATCTGGAATTATGTTTGAACATGGACTGATCAGGAATGAATGACACTACATTCAAGTGATACAAATAAATGACTTAAATTCTAGGACCACCGAACTAACGGCCAAACAGTATTGGTAAGTGGTGAGGTCTGTGTGTGTGTGTGTGTACATGCATGCATATTTATATATTTATCATTATATATACATACGTATATCCAGTTGTCTTTCTCTAAACCCCAAAGAGAGATAGAAACAAAGTTCAAGGTGATAGTAATCACAAATCTCTCAGAATACTCGGTAACAAGGGAACTTTGAGTAATAGAAGGGGATCTCCTATTCTATAAATGGAGTTTTTAGGAATTCCCCAACCCCTCCCAATCTCCTACTAGCAAGCAGGGATGTGTTCTCCCCGCTAACCCCTATATTTACTGTTAGGGTTATACCATCTTCAAGGGAATTCCCCCTTATGCTTACCAGGGGAACCCCTCAAGAATGGGGCATCCCCAACCAATTTGTCCCCTAATTTCACTTTAGCCTAAGTAAAACTGATGTAGGTTACACTTGGTAGTGTCTCACCATAACTCTGTGAGGCAGCTTAGCTCCCATACCTGGCTTAGCTGATCTTTGATGGTCAAACCTAACTGCTGTTTACTGCCTCGGTAGAGGTACTTTGCCTCTGTCAGTATTTGCCTCTTGAGGTTCTAGGGACAATGGCCCATAATCCTGTCTGTGGGATTGACATGGGTCATCCACCAGAAGTACATGAGGTAGAGACTTTTTTTTTTTTTTAAATAGAGATGGGGTCTCATTCTTGCTCAGACTGGTCTCAAACTCCTGACCTTGAGTGATCCTCCTGCCTCAGCCTCCCAGAAGTGCTAGGATTACACCGTGCCGGCCTGAGATAGGGACTGTCTTACACTTTCCACCGCCTTCCCACCCCAGGCCCAGCCTGGCATATAGTAGACAATTAGTAAATGTTGAATAATTTACCATATCTTCCCTTGCAATGTATTTTGGTAAGCAACCTTTTCTTCTCTCTTTTTTTCTTTGGGTAAGTAAAAAATATTCTTTTAAAAGGCATTGTTAATGTTTCCATTGCATTTATATTCAAAGCAATAATAATCATAGTTAAATATAAATAATGTTATTAGTGCCATTTTCTGTGTAGCTTACAGTGAATTTAGTTTGTACAACCTGCCTGTGATTTAAATCAAGGTAGATACCATTATCCTTACTTACCAGATGAGGAAACTCAGGTATGAAAAAGATAACCAATTTGCTTTACTTTATTGAATGAAGCAGAAGTTTGTAAGGTTATAGATAAGGATAATAACCTCCAGTCTAAGTCACCCTTAGGTACTGAAGTATGCGTGATACACTTTAACAATGTTATATCTGTGTAAGTATAAGCTACACTAAATTTGAAACTTTCTTGTTCAAATATGTTCATAGGAGAAAAGAAAAAGAATAAAGATCACCATTTATTTCCAGTACCCAGAATTAACCACTATTGTGTAAATATAGTCTTTTTCTGTGCCTAGCTAAAATTGGTTTTTGGTGTTTATAAGTTGGATCCTAGCACATTTGTGCTTTTAGTTATTAATATTTTTTAATATCACTAAATTTTTTCAGTATCATTTTAATTACTGTGGATATAACATAATTGATTTAACCAGTGTTCCATTGTCGAACTTTTCATTGTTTACGGGTGATTTTTTTTGCCACTATAAATAATACTTTAGTGAATATCCTTGAAAGTAAAGCCTGCTATACATTTTTTCTTTTTCTTTTTTTTAATTTATTTATTTTTTTGTAGAAATGGGATCTCCCTATATTGCTCAGGCTAGTCTTGAACTCCTAGCCTCAAGCATCCTTCTCCCTCAGCCTCTCAAAGTGCTGGGATTACATGTGTGAACCACTGTGTCCGGCCTATATATTTTTAGGATGAATTCTCAAAGGGGAATTTCTGGCAAAGTGAGTCAACATCTTATAAACAAAGGTTTCTTTTTTTTTAAGTGAACTATGAAAAAGAAATCTGGGATATATATAACAGGCTTAATATCAGTGATATAACAGGGCTTTTATCAATTAAAAAAACCACAGGTGTAGTAGAAGAAAAAATGTGCAAAGGACATGTATTAGAAAATCACATAAAAAGAAATATAAATGCTATTGTCTGAATATTTGTGCCTCCCCATACCCCAAATTCATATATTGAAACCTAACCCCCAAGGTGATAGTATTAAGAAGTGAGACCCTTCGGAGGTGATTAGATCATGAGGACGGAGCCCTCACAAATGGGATTAGAGCTATTACAAAAGAGGCCCCTGGGAGAGCTTGTTTGCCCCTTCTACCATGTGCAGCAACCAGGCGTGGTCTTTAAGAACAGGCCCTTACCAGACACTGAACCTCCCTGTGCCTTGATCTTGGACTTCTCAGCTTCCAGAACTGAGAAATTTCTGTGGTTTTTAAGCTACCCAGTTTATGGTATTTTGTTATACACTGAACAGACTAAGACAAGTGACTAATAAACACATGAAAAGATGTGCAGTCTTGGCCAGTAATTAGAAATGTGTGTAAACACACCAGTGCTAAGTTTTTAACCCATCAGGGGTATAGGAAAATAAACATAGTGGGAATATAGAAACGAACAAGTTTTCTGTAGGCTACTTGGCCTTATGTATCAACATACCAAATGTTTGGCCAGGCATGGTCATTCACGCCTGTAATCCTAGCAGTCTGGGAGGCTGAGGGAGGATTGCTTGAGCTCAGGAGTTTGAGACCAGCCTGAGCAAGAATGAAAATAAAAATAGAAAAATTAGCTGAGCCTCATGGTAAGAGAAGGAGGCTAAGGCAAGAGGATTGCTTGAGCCCAGGAGTTTGAGGTTACAGTAGGCTTTGATGACACTACTGCACTCTAGCCTGGGCAATAGAGTGAGACTGTCTCAAAAAAACAAAACAAAAAAATATATAAAATGTTGATAAAATCTTTTTACCCAGCAATTTCAGTACTAGGAATTTATCCAGACAGGTGTATTAAGATATCTGTGCAAAGATGTTTTTTGCAGCACTGTTTATAAACCTAAAAAACTGGAGGAAACAGGCCAGGTGTGGTGGCTCACACCTGTAATTCTAGCACTCTGAGAGTCCAAGGCGGGTGGATCATTTGAGCTCAGGAGTTTGAGACCAGCCCTAGCAAGAGTGAGACCCTGTCTCTACTAAAAATAGAAAGAAATTAGCTGAACAACTAAAAATACATAGAAAAAATTAGCCAGACATGGCAGCACATGCCTGTAGTCCCAGCTACTCGGGAGACCGAGGCAGAAGGATTGCTTGAGCCCAGGAGTTTGAGGTTGCTGTGAGCTAGGCTGACACCACGGCACTCTAGTCCGGGCAACAGAGTGAGACTCTGTTTCAAAAAAAAAAAAAACTGGGAGGAAAAAAACCTTGAGCTTCTATCAGTATGGAATTATTTATATACATTGTTACATTCCCATAGTGAATTATTTACCAGCCATTAAAAGAATCGATGTGGCGTTACATAAGTCCAAGGCTTATTGTTGAGTGAAAAAAACAATGTATTAACATATAGGAACAATTGTTCATTTAAATAATGCGTGTTGAGCACCTGCTTTGTTAAGCGCTGGGCATGTATACGTTGCTGAACAAAAAAGCCCTGATCCCTAGAACTGTATATAAATCTGTATGTGAATATAAGCATGAGGAGGAGTATAAAAGGATGTTCACCAAAATGGAAGCATTGGTTACCTCAGTGATAGGATTTCAGTTTTTAAAAAACTTTCATAATACATTTTCTATTGTCTTGTGTTAAAAATACAATTTATATTGAATATATAATCAAAAATCAATAAAGCTATTTTCATGGGGGGGGAGTTAGCAACTTCAGTAATCAGTGACATGGTTTTTCTCAGGACTTTTGGGGAAAAGTACTGTTCATTCTTCTTTTTCCCCACTTATTATGAACCAATTTTGGCCTGTCCCCCAAAAATAAATACAAAAGATTTAAAAGAGAAAAACCATGATGTTTCTTTTCTTTAAAAATTCCAATCTTATTAAAACATTTATTTTACAAAAGCTTAAATTTACATGCATGGTTTAAGGGAAGCGTCTATCACAATAAACCATTCATTCTGGCCCTGTTCTCCATCCATTCTCTGTAGAAGCCAGTAATCTTTTCAAAATGCAAATCTGATCCTATCACCCCACCCGCACTCATGATTCTTGATCCCTTTTCACCTAAAACCCTTCAAGGTTTCAGTTACTTTCTGTTGGTCTACATATCAAAACACTTTAAAAATGCCTACAAAGCCTAGCAAGGTCTGTCTGCCCTCCAGCCCTCCATTTTTCCATATACCTGTTGGCCATTTGTATGTATTCTGAGAGATGCCCTCCAGCCTCATCTCTTCTGACACTCTCCTCCAGAAACTGGCTTCCTTCTGTCCTTCATGTTTGCTTCGATCCCTGTCTGGCCTTTGCACAAACCGTTCCGCATCTGTAAAGCTCTTCTCTCCCTTCTCCCAATTAACCCACATTCATCTTTTTTTTCTTTTTTAATTTTTTTTTTTTTTTTTGGAGACAGAGTCTTGCTCTGTTGCCCGAGCTAGACTGCCATGACGTCAGCCTAGCTCACAGGAACTTTAAACTCCTGGGCTCAAGCAGTCCTGTTTCAGCCTCCCAAGTAGCTGGGACTACAGGCATGCGCCACCATGCCCAGCTAATTTTTTCTATATGTTTTTAGTTGTCCAGATAATTTCTTTCTATTTTTAGTAGAGACAGGGTCTCGATTTTGCTCAGGCTGGTTTCGAACTTCTGAGCTCAAGCAATCCTCCCACCTCGGCCTTCCAGAGTGCTAGGATTACAGGTGTGAGCCAACGTGCCCAGCCCACATTCATCTTTAGATACTTCCATAGGACAGCTTTCTCTGACCACTCATACACCCAAAATATTCAAATATCCTATTACAGATTCTCGTAGCATTTTTTAATTTTCCTTCATAGCCCTTGTCACAATTGCAGTTTTTAAACTTGTATAATTATGTGATCATTGCATATTGCCCCATTAAACTGAAAGTTTTATGAGGGCAGGAGCTATTGCTGGTTTTGCTCAATATTGTGTTTCCTGCATCTAGAAACAATGACTGTGATATAGTGAGCAATCAGTAAGGGTTTGTTGAATGAGTAAATGAACATATGAATATGTAAATTTTCAAGCACTCTAGGTACAAAGAACCTTGGAATTGGAATAAAAGACTAAAACATAGATTAGAATTTTGCTGAGAAAGCCAGTCGAACAGAAATATGGCAGGTTTTAAATGTTGATGACATTTGCATTCTATATAATTTACTTCCATAAAGTATGCCATTATAGAGAGGTGGTTTTGAAAGTTTTTAAAATTAAAGTTACTGAATAAAAACAATTCCAATCAAAACGTACTAGGTCATTAAAGTTATATACAAGTAAGACATTGCTTTATCTGTGAACTCGTGCTTTTAATGTAAAACTTTTGAAATTCTGAATTTAATGTTAGCTGACCATTTTTATTTCAGTTTATTTTTTGTTTTTTATTTTTTTATTTTTGATATTATGGGTACCCAATAGTTATATATATTTGTGAGTACATGCAGTGTTTCAGTGAAAGCATGCAATCTGTAATAATCACATCAAGGTAACTGGGGTATCCGTCACCTCCAGTATATATCATTTCTTTGGCGAACATTCCAATTCTACCCTTTTAGTTTTTAAAAAATAAACAATAACTTATTGTTGACTATAGTCACCCTGTTGTACTATCAAATATTAGATCTTATTCATCCTAACTATATTTTTGCACCCATTAGCCATCCCCCCCGTATTCCCCCCTCCCTGCTACACTTCCCAGCCTCTGATAACTATTCATTCTACTCTGTCTCCATGAGATCAATTGTTTACAATTTTAGCTCCCACATAAGAGTAGGAGTCAAATTTGTCATTCTGTGCTTGGCTTATTTCACTTGACATAATGTTCTCCTGTTCCATCTATGTTTTTGCAATTGACGGTATTTCATTCTTTTTTATGGCTGAATAATATTCCATTGTGTATGTGTATCACATTTTCTTTATTCATCCATCCGTTGATGGGCACTTAGGTTGATTCCATATCTTAACTATTGTGAGTAGTGCTACAATAAACATGGGAGTGCAGATATCTTTTCAGTATAGTGATTTGCTTTCTTTTAGATATAAACCCAGCAGTGGGACTATTGGGTCATATGGTAGCTCTAGTTTTGTTTTTTGAAGAGCCTTCCTGTTGTTCTCCGTAGTAGTACTAATTTACATTCCCACCAACAGGGTTCCCCTTTCTCCACAGCCTCACCAGCATTCATTATTGCCTGTCTTTTTAAGCCATTTTAGCTGAGGTGAGATGACATCTCTCTGTAGTTTTGATTGTCATTTCTCTGATGACTAATGATGTTGAGCATTTTTCCATATACCTGTTGTCCATTTGTATGTCTTCTTCTGAGAAATGTCTATTTAGGTCTTTTGCCCATTTTTGAATTGGATTATTTGATTTTTTTTTCCTATTGAGTTGTTTAAGCTCCCTATATTAATATATTCTTGTTATTTTATTTTTATTTTTTAAATTTTTTTTGAGACAGAGTCTCACTCTGTTGCCCAGGCTACAATGCTGTGGCATCAGCCTAGCTCACAGCAACCTCAGACTCCTGGGCTCAAGCAATCCTACTACCTCAGCCTCCCGAGTAGTTGGGATTATAGGCATGCACCACCATGCCCGGCTAATCTTTTATATATATATGTTTTGTTGTCCAGCTAATTTCTTTCTATTTTTTTTTTTTTAGTAGAGTTGGGGTCTCACTCTTGCTCAGGCTGGTCTTAAACTCCTGAGCTCAAGCGATCCTACCGCCTCAGCCTCCCAGAGTGCTAGAACTACAGGTGTGAGCCACCATGCCTGGCCTATCCTCGTTATTAATCCCTTGTCAGATGGGTAGTCTGAAAATATTTTCTCTCATTCTGTGGGTTGTCTCTTCTCTTTGTTGATTGTTTCCTTTGCTGTGCAGAAGCTTTTTAGCTTGATGTGATCCCATTTGCTCATTTTTACTTTGGCTGCCTGTGTTTTTGAGGCATTACTCAAGAAATCTTTGCCCAGACCAACGTCCTGGAGTGTTTCCCCAATTTTTTTTTTTTTAAAGTACTTTCATAGTTTCTGGTCTTAGATTTAAATCTTTCATCTATTTTGATTTGATTTTTGTATATGGCAGGAGATAAGGGTCTGGTTTCATTCTTCTGCATATGGATATACAGTTTTCCCAGCATCATTTGTTGAAAAGACTGTCCTTTCCCCAAAGTATGTTTTTGCCACCTTTGTGGAAAATGACTTCACTATCGATATGTGGATGTATTTCTCAGTTCTATATTCTGTTCTATTGGTCTATGTGTCTGCTTTTATGCCAGTACCATGCTGTTTCGATTATTATAGCTCTGTAGTATAATGTGAAGTCGCATAATGTGATTCTTCCAGTTTTGTTCTTTTTGTCCAGGGTGTCTTTAGCTATTCCAATCTTTTGTGGTTCTGTATAAATTTTAGTATTTTTTTGCTATTTCTGTGAAGAATGTCATTGGTGTTTTGATAGGGATTGCATTGAATCTATAGATTTCTGTAGTATGGACATTTTAACAATATTGATTGATCCCATCCATAAGCATGGAATATCTTTCCATTTTTCTATGTCCTCTTCAATTTCTTTCGTTGATGTTTTACATTTTCATTGTAGAGATCTCTCGCTTTTTTGGTTAGGTTTATTCCAAGGTATTTTGTTTTATTTGTAGCTGTTGTAAGTGGGTTTACTTTCTTGGTTTCTTTTTCAGTTTCTGTATTTTAATTAATCACAAATAGGAGTTAGCTCACGGTATCATTTTCAGAGAGATGAAAGAAAAGGGTAAAGTGCTTCTTTTATATGTGTGAATTGTACAAAAAGAGATTCTTTTTATAGTATGAATTTTGATATGGACTACAAAGAATGGGAGCAATGGAGTAGGGAGGTAAAAGTTGATATTTATTTATATTGAAAACAATTATTAAAACCACATTATGTTACTGATTTCTGTTAATTAGGAGACCCATCCCAAATATTGACTTTACAGATACTGTTTGATTTACAGATTCATTTCTCTGGTAGACCACTTAACTTGGCTCTGTTCAATAGCCACAGATTTCACCCTAATCCACCTCTCTCTCAAATTTAAAAATGCAAACCTATTACCTTCAAAAACATCAGGTGAAAAAATGTATAATAGAGAAAGATACCAAGGCTATAATGGTACAGTGCTACGAAGAAATACTACAAAGCAGGGCATCCTACACAACAGTATGCAATAACTTTATAAGAGACTTTAAGGTTCCAAATAGGGTAATTTCTTTCTCCCAGAACTTGAAGATAATGTCAAGGTCAGAAGATATCACACTTTGAAACTAAAGCTAGTAGAAGCGTCATAAATCATGATACCAGTCTTTACAAAAGAAGCCTGCCATCCCAAAAATGTGATTAGAATGACTGTGCCATCTCTTCAAGATTGAGGGTACATCCTGGGACTGGGATTGGAATAGAACTACTTCAAAGAAAGCTCTAATACTTTCAGATCTAGTCCAGTGTTCTTCAAACTGGGATATGCTTAGCCTGGAGGTACGCAACGAATTTCTAAGGAATATGTGAGTGGCACATGAACCGTTTTTAAGAGAATTGCTTCTCAGGCTTTCCATTTCCAAATAGACCTTTTTCCCCAAAAACTAAAGTGATGAAGAATGCTCGTCTCAAGCTGTTTTTTTCTTTTCTGTCTCTCCTTTCACAATCACCCTTCTCTCACTTCACCAAAAAACACATACCTTTCATCCATCCCTAATCTTAAACTGTTTTACATTGTTCAAAGATGGAAAAGGGGCACCAGAGACAAATGGAGAAAGTGTTCTTAATCACTTGATAGGAACATTTTTGCAACTCTGATGGTTTCCAGCTTTTGCTTTCAACAGAACTGAAGAAGGACCTAATTGAGATGGCAGTTGATCATTAAAAATAATTTTGAATGATAGATCACTAAGGGGTTTTTGTGCATAGCTTGGAAGGAGTTTAAAGAATATTGTGACATAGCTAAAACAAAACCCCTTCTATTCTTGTCATCCATAATTTTTTGTGAACAAATGTTCTCAGCACATATGCAAACAAAAAAAAGAAGGAGAAAGGGAATAAAATGTATGACAAATCCTGTCTCACTTTAGCAAACATATCCTTGGCACATTAATTAGTTGGAAAAAAACTGAACTAATTAAGAAATGCATGTCTAATAAATGTTTATGTCTTATGTTTAATATTGATATTTATGTTGCTTTGATCAAATGTGCACTTACAATGGTAACTCAATTCAGAATCTGTTTTAACATTAGTCACAGAAATTTTAAAATTAAATTTAAATTGATAATGGTCTTCTGAGGATAAATGTATTATAAAATTCTGTGGGGAAATAGAATGAAAATAAAGGAAAAATGTTAATTTTCCAACTGTTTGTGTATTTTTAAATTAATGGTGGATATCAAATAATTATGGTATATATATTCCATTAAATGGATTTTCTAAGGTGACATAATTTCATTTTGTAGTGTTGGTATTTACAGCCTGCCGGAAATGACATTCACTACAACAATTTACAATGAAATATCTCACATTGCTAAATTAAGGATGTATAAAAGGGTATATAGTTTTTCAGAATTATTCTAGGGAGGACATTAGTCTAGTTCAGTGTTTTCCAAATGCCATCTTTCACCAATTGGTGATGAAATGAAAAATAAAGACACTCTAGAGAATTTTTTATCAAGTTAAATTTATTTAACTTAAAAGATTGCCCATGTTCTGAAATTATATCCTCTCTGATGGCTTTACACTTAAGATATATTTTTTGAAATTATTATGTTAATGGATGATAGCTTTTTTTAAAAATGTTCTTTATTGCTCTCCAAAAATGTTTAAAAATTCTTTTTGCTAAATTACAAAATTCGGAATCCTGGAGAAAACCACTGGTCTAATGGAATATGAAGGGGAATATTTTATAAAACAGAATGCTCTGGAATTACTGAGGAATGGAGACAGCCAATTTACCACCTAGTTTAATGGACATAGTTAACAAGCATTTTAAAGGCATTTTTTGAGTTTCTACTGTGTGCCAAACATTAGGATTTAATAGATAAATGAGATTGTTCTAACTTTCAAAAAACTCACATTTCACTGAGGGAAGAGAACTTTTAAATTAATAATTATAATGGTTAAGTGTTAATAGAGATATGTACAAGTTGCTATGGAAACATGGAGAATAGAAGGACTATTGGTGGTTTGAAAATTGAACTGCTAGGGAAGATAGATCTTTGAACAGGGTTTTGAGATGCAAATATAAATTTTGTCAAAATAAAAAGGAAATTTATTCCCAAAGTAAGGAAATATTAAGTTGGGACTATAGGAGAAATGCTTGAGGTGAAGATTTTAAAAGAAAGGAGGGGATGGACATGGTGACTGACACCTATAATCCCAGCACTTTGGGAGGATGAGGGGAGAGAATTGCTTGAGGCTAGGAGCTTGAAACCAGCCTGAGCAATGTAGGGAGACCTCATCTCTACCAAAAAAAAAAACAAAAACAAAAAAATTATCCTTCAAAAGTGGAGAAAGAAAAAAAAAAAAAGAAAGAAAGGTAGGGGAGCGACCTATGAGTTTGAAGTTAATGCTGAAAGCCATGGGTAGACTGGAATGTTTTTAAGCAAGAAAATAACTAAATGGAGGGGGGGCTTTAGAATGAATGACTTGCTTTGTGATTTTTACATTTTTATTTTAATAAAGCTAATCAATTTCTGCAACCTTATCACATGTAAAAAAAGACAAA